>JAYMGJ010000352.1:0-47658 GCA_037178675.1 Scleroderma bovista
CTGTAAAAATGATTCTGTATCCCATATTACCCTATAGGATCACCATTGGACCCTCATCTAAATGTGCAAGGGGCTCTGTATCCCCAGAGAGTAGTGCAGGCTTAAAAACACCAAAAATGTTCGCATTTTTGATACATTCAACATATCAACTTAAAGAATGCATCCCCATACAGGGGATATATGTACCTACAACATATTTACAGTCCACAGCATGGGATCCATGTCCTGGTGCGATGTTTTATGTTTTTCCTTTGCAAACATATCACCATGGCAGGCAATTACTAGGAGGTATGGTGGCTACTGGATGGTCTCCAGTGGTATTACTATGCTATACCAAAGTCCCAATACAATCTAGTGAGCAGCTGACCACTCCAAGAGGAGCAGCATAGAAAACAGCACTTTCATAACAATAGGTGCTGTATGATCCTCCAGATCAGGTATGCACAATATGACTATCTCAAAAGCTGGGGGATACCATACAGTAGTGGATACAATTTACTCAAGTCAATACCGCTTGATGTGGGGGAGGGAAGGGCACAATAACATACAGAAGGCGTGGGAAAATACCCCACAAAATGCGGAGATATGCAAAAACATTACATATCACACAACACATAACATCTACTGACCTAGAAATGCTACCAACAGCCTACTAATATCACATAATGCTTATACTCAGCTGTTCCTGACATGCTTAGAGGCACAAATCATTCAAGGTTTGAAAAATGCGGAAATGTGCTACATCATATCAGTACTGCAGGTGCAAAGCTGCAGTGTATATGGACAGTAACAACATGTTCTTGGTTCAAATGATTTGTGCCTCTAAGCATGTCAGGAACAGCTGAGTATAAGCATTATGTGATATTAGTAGGCTGTTGGTAGCATTTCTAGGTCAGTAGATGTTATGTGTTGTGTGATATGTAATGTTTTTGCATATCTCCGCATTTTGTGGGGTATTTTCCCACGCCTTCTGTATGTTATTGTGCCCTTCCCTCCCCCACATCAAGCGGTATTGACTTGAGTAAATTGTATCCACTACTGTATGGTATCCCCCAGCTTTTGAGATAGTCATATTGTGCATACCTGATCTGGAGGATCATACAGCACCTATTGTTATGAAAGTGCTGTTTTCTATGCTGCTCCTCTTGGAGTGGTCAGCTGCTCACTAGATTGTATTGGGACTTTGGTATAGCATAGTAATACCACTGGAGACCATCCAGTAGCCACCATACCTCCTAGTAATTGCCTGCCATGGTGATATGTTTGCAAAGGAAAAACATAAAACATCGCACCAGGACATGGATCCCATGCTGTGGACTGTAAATATGTTGTAGGTACATATATCCCCTGTATGGGGATGCATTCTTTAAGTTGATATGTTGAATGTATCAAAAATGCGAACATTTTTGGTGTTTTTAAGCCTGCACTACTCTCTGGGGATACAGAGCCCCTTGCACATTTAGATGAGGGTCCAATGGTGATCCTATAGGGTAATATGGGATACAGAATCATTTTTACAGTACATTTGGACCAGGGATGAAGCACAGAAGGGGAAGAAAAGTACCAGAACAAAGGTGGGAATATTTGAAGTCAACTATTGACCACATATGGTAATGTTTTGGGAGTAGTGGCGCTTGGAGAGCTTATGTAATCAAGTGTTGACACTACTGAATTTAGTTAATGAAAACTACACAATGTTGGTAATCAACTCCAATACACAAACACTACACTACATTTCCTAATCAATAGTCCGCATTTTTGGTAATCAACACTAAACAATAATGGCTAATCAGAAGTCCGCACTTTTGGTAATCAACACTACACAACATTGGGTAATTAACACTACAGATTTTGGGTAGTGCACTACAACAATACTACACAATAATGGCTAATCAACAGTCCGCATTTTTGGTAATGAACACTATCACATCAACACTACACAACATTAGGTAATCAGTACTACACATTTTTGGTAGTACACTACAACAACACCACACAATATTGGTTGATCAATAGTCCGCATTTTTGGTAATCAGCACTACCACACCAAGAGTACCCAACATTAGGTAATCAATACTACACATTTTTGGTAGTACACTACAACAACAACACTACACAATATTGGCTAATCAATAGTCCGCATTTTTGATAATCAGCACTACTACACCAACAGTACACAACATTAGGTAATCCAAACTACACAATATTGGCTAATCAATAGTCCGCATTTTTGATAATCAACACTACCACACCAACAATACACAACATTAGGTAATCCAAACTACACAATATTGACTAACCAATAGTCCGCACTTTTGATAATCAACACTACCACACCAACAGTACACAACATTAGGTCATCCAAACTACACATTTTTGGTAGTACACTACAACAACTAATCAATAGTCCGCATTTTTGATGATCAGTACTACTACACCAACAGTACACAACATTAGATAATCAATACTACACATTTTTGTTAGTACACTACAACAACTAATCAATAGTCCGCATTTTTGATAATCAGTACTACCACACCAACAGTACACAACATTAGGTAATCCAAACTACACATTTTTGGTAATCAACACTACACAATATTGACTAATCAATAGTCCGCATTTTTGGTAATCAACACTACCACACCAACAGTACACAACATTAGGTAATCCAAGCTACACATTTTTGGTAATCAACACTACAACAATGACACTACACAACATTGGTTGATCAATAGTTCGCATTTTTGGTAATCAACACTACCACATCAATAGTACACAACATTAGGTAATTAATACTACACATTTCTGGTAGTACACTACAACAACAACACTACACAATATTGGCTAATGGTTTGCATTTTTGGTAATCAGCACTACCACACCAACAGTACACAACATTAGGTAATCCAAGCTACACATTTTTGGTAATCAACACTACAACAACAACACTGCACAACAACAACACTGCACAACATTGGCTAATGGTTCGCATTTTTGGTAATCAGCACTACCACACCAACAGTACACAACATTAGGTAATCCAAGCTACACATTTTTGGTAATCAACACTACCACACCAACAGTACAAAACATTAGATAATCAATACTACACATCTTTGGTAGTACACTACAACAACAACACTACACAATATTGGCTAATCAACAGTCCGCATTTTTGGTAATGAACACTATCACATCAATACTACACAACATTAGGTAATCAGTACTACACTTTTTTTGGTAGTACACTACAACAACACCACACAATATTGGTTGATCAATAGTCCGCATTTTTGGTAATCAGCACTACCACACCAAGAGTACCCAACATTAGGTAATCAATACTACACATTTTTGGTAGTACACTACAACAACAACACTACACAACATTGGCCAATCAATAGTCCGCATTTTTGGTAATCAGCACTACCACACCAAGAGTACCCAACATTAGGTAATCAATACTACACATTTTTGGTAGTACACTACAACAACAACACTACACAACATTGGCTAATCAATAGTCCGCATTTTTGGTAATCAGCACTACCACACCAATAGAACACAACATTAGATAATCCAAGCTGCACATCTTTGGTAGTCAACACTATCACACCAACAGTACACAATATTGCCTAATCAATGGTCCACATTTTTGGTAGTCAGCACAGTAATTTAATTCTGCAATGTGTATCAATTTTGGGTCTGACCCAGTTTTGCAATGGTTGACAACTTTTTTGCTCAACAGGCCTGACCCAGTTTTGCAGTACTTGACAACTTTGTTTCTCAACAGGCCTGACCCAGTTCTGCAATGTCAGCCTGACCCAGTTTTGCAATGCTTGACAACTATTTCCTCAACAGGCCTGACCCAGTTCTGCAATGTCAGCCTGGCCCAGTTTTGCAATGCTTGACAACTTTTTCCTCAACAGGCCTGACCCAGTTCTGCAATGTCAGCCTGGCCCAGTTTTGCAATGCTTGACAACTTTTTCCTCAACAGGCCTGACCCAGTTCTGCAATGTCAGCCTGACCCAGTTTTGCAATGCTTGACAACTTTTTTTCTCAACAGGCCTGATCCAGTTCTGCAATGTATATACAATGTCAGCCTGACCCAGTTTTGCAATGCTTGACAATTTTTTCCTCAAAAGGCCTGACCCCATTCTGCCATGTCAGCCTGACCCAGTTTTGCAGTAATTGACAACTTTTTTCTCAACAGGCCTGACCCAGTTTTGCAATGTATCTACAACATCAGCCAGTCCCAGCTTTGCAACACTTGTCAATTTTTTTGTTCAACAGGCCTGACCTAGTTTTACAATGCTCCCACCAGTCCCAGTTCTGCAATTTTTATCAAACATCAGCCCATCCCAGTTTTGCAGTGATTAATGTCCCTCAGGCCTGTACTAGATGTGCAATAATAGAAAACATCGGCCTGGCCCAGTTCTGCGAGCATCGGCCGGCGCCGGCTAGTCCCACCTTTACAGGCAAATGTACATGTCCGATGACCCACTTTTGCGAGGGCTTTTGACTGAACTATGTGCTGGGCAAGCCCTGGAGACAGCATCATTTATAGTCAGTGCACCCAGCTCAGTCTGACAGGCAATGGCCATGGTATCCCATAGCATTGGGCAGGCCCTAGCAGAGGTGTTATCTAGCTATGCAGGCAAACCTTGCAAGTACATTTTAAAGTGACAAGCCATGAATGGGGTGTCCCAGAGGATTAAACAAGCCCTCAATGCAGGAACAACTATATAGTTGGGAAGGCATGTGGATAGGTGTCCCATTGAGTGCGTTGGGCCACAAAGTTGATCTCCCTGTATACCCATTAGGCCCTAGATACTATGTCCTCTATATAGATGTATCGCCGTGCATATAGTGTTAAGTAACTACCATTAGGCCAAGATCCGGCACGAGGAACCGTCGGCACTAAATTGATGCAGCAATAGATGCGGCCGACACATAACACCCGGCACCACATATCGTCGGCACCACATATCAGCGGCACCACATATCAGCGGCACTGCATATCAGCAGCACAACATCTCATCGGCACATCATCTCGTTGAACATGCCGGAGTGTTGACTTTGCCGCACTGTTGACCATGCCGCAATGCTGATTGACCGGCTCACTATGGTGTTATTGCTGCCGTCAGATTTCACCACACTGCCTCCATTGCGTACTGGCTCACTTATTCTATTGGTATGCTACTCCTCTGAGCCCGAGTATTTTCATGACGACACCCATTTGTCTGGCTTAAGACTTTCACCCTACCCCGCGATGACAACAGAGCCATGGGCCCACTGTTGTCACTTGGTGACAATGCTGTCGGGGGCTGACCCCTGTGATATGGCAAAGCTCTAGTCATAAGCCTCACTTCCGCCAGCCCGTGTAGCACGGCCGATTGTCATCGTCCGCTGACCGTATAACACGGCCTACCCAGGTGCATGGGCTCAACCAAGGGATTTGGTCACCATTTTACTTCTCCTCACAAGGTCAAAAATCCTCAAAAGACTAAAACCTTTGTTTCTTTTCCAGGTCAAGAAGCCAAGTGCCAGTGCCTTCTCGCCTGCCTCAATGACCTCCTTAATCACAGGGTATCAGGCCACCCCTCTACGTGCGAAGCAATTCAAGATACCAGCATCGAAAGCTCTATTATGGACACCGAGATGACAGATAGTGCTATCATGGAAGAGGCTGCTGACTTTGAATGTGCCTATCATCCTCCTCTTGCGCAGCGGGCTCGCCTTGATCACTTTTTTAACAACTGGAAGGCTGTCATTCCGACCATCGTTCATCCTTACTTAGAGTACATTAGCAAGACACTTGGGAAGCTGATCACCCAACATGTCTTCTCGCTCTCCGCTGTCATGCACCAAACATGTTTGGTACTGTGGACATGGAGAAAGTTAGCCGATGAAACTAATGCGAAGAACGCACCCAAGATCTGTTGAAAGATTGTCCCGACTTGAGGGATACAGACAGCCCTTGCTATCCATATCATGCAAAGTCAAGACTATCCTTATGCGAAGAATGAATACAAGCTTGTCATAGCCATCTATCGCACAAGAATGACTATCCTGGAGCAAGAGATGAATGCCATCGTCTGACAGTCATCTATTGCACGAGAACTGCCAAGAAGCAGAAGAATCTGAGGATTGATGATCATTTCAGTATGAGAGAGGAATGCAACCTACTGCAGTCCAACTCCCATACCAGAACAACCAAAGAAGCAGAAGAAACGATAGAGAAATGAAGGAGAAAAGGAAGAATCATTTTTAGTGCCCAAATGTCAAATTTAGGCGCCCAGTGCTGGCATTCCGATATTTTGAATAGCTCCGCCATTTTTGAAGCTATCAATCATGTGACTATACCATCATGGAGCCTAGACCGTGGTCTATCTGCCTGTAAAGTTCCGATGTAAATCTGTTTATTTCCCGCAGAGATATTCCACCCACAATCCAGACACCCA
This sequence comes from Scleroderma bovista, assembly GCA_037178675.1. Classification (NCBI taxonomy): domain Eukaryota; kingdom Fungi; phylum Basidiomycota; class Agaricomycetes; order Boletales; family Sclerodermataceae; genus Scleroderma; species Scleroderma bovista. The sequence goes on from JAYMGJ010000352.1 coordinate 6,468, forward strand.
CTTCATCACTCACTATGGAGTCCGCATTTTCTCTGGAACGTTTCTCCGCTATTGCAGCAGACCTCAACTATGTCCTGCTCTTGGGACAGCCTCTACCTGAGCTCCTGTGTACTGTCTGGTACATATCTTCCCAGCCTGCTCCCTCAGTCCCTCTCATTCTCGGTCAGCACGTTCTCCTTGTCTGTCATATCCATACTTTTCCCAGTCGCAACTCTGGTCTAACCCTGGCCCGCCTGACCTCTCCTTAGGCATAGACACAACTCCGGATCTAGTCCGGCCATCTCCAGCCCCATAGCTGCACTCCAGCTCAACTCCGGTCACTACGTCCATCTCCACCTCAGGACTAACCCCTGTCTTCCTCTAGACAGATCCACGGTCTAACTCCTCCATGTCGGACCTGTACCTACCATTAGTCGCTACTCCGGTTTCAGTCCGGCCACTCCCTTTGTCTGGTCTGCGACCTAGCCCAACTCCGGCTGGTACATCCAACTCTGGCTCAGGTCTGCTCCTGTTCCACTCCACTCCCTCTGATAGGTCCACCAATGGCCTTGGACATTTCCATGTCCAACTCCGGACCTTCCTCCAGCTACTCCACCCTTCCTCCACCTGTGCACTCCCTCCGCTCTTGCACTTCCTCCGGTCGTGCACTTCCTCTGGTCCCACTTCCTCCGGTCCTGGACATCGCTCCGGACTTAACATTAGTTAAGTCCACCTCTGACCCTTACCTGTCCTCTTCTGACCTAGTTCCCTTGTCCCTGCTTTTCCTCCGTCGTCCCTGTAACTCTAGTTCCCCGTGTCTGCTTCCGCTCCGGTTTATTTTCCTGTCCCTGCTTTATTTTCTTGTACCTGGTTTATTTTCCTGTCTGCTTCTGCTCCATCCCTTGTCTCGACATTAAGGTGTTTACTTGTCACCGTATATACTCACCTTAGTTTCATTACTATATAAACTACCGTACTCCGGCCTAGTAGTCCTTAGATCAAATCTCGACTAAGATACTCCCCACTCTGTACTACCCACTATGCTCTCCTAAATCTATCTGTTCATCTGAACTCCTGAACTCCGGCCAACTCCGGCCTCCGTCCTATCTTGTCCCCTTGGTCCTATGTCCGATCCTAGCAAGTCTCCTACTTGCACGAGGGCAAAAGCCACCTCTGTCCCAGACTCGACGCTAGACCTCTCAGGACTTATCCCACCTCTGGGATGTCCTTCGCTCCGGACAAGCTGCACTCAACTCCGAACCACTTTCCCGCGGTCTGGACTTACTCCGCAAAAACCCGGACTTACTCCCTGTGCTTCTCTAGTGCCCGGACTTCGTTCGTTTGACCCGGACTTGACTCTCCACACTAACTAGCACCTGCTAGTGTCTGGACTTACCTCCTCATTAGTTCCCTGCACCTCTGGACCTCCTAGTAAGATCGCTGAGGAGAACCGGTCTTGACATTGTCAGTCCTGCGTCATGCACGTACTTTGGTTGTCTCAAGTCTATCGTTAGACTTGAAAATTCATGCCTGGTTGTCTCTGTGTCTCCTGAGTCCTCTGCATATGATCCTTTCATCCCAGAGTCCTGTCACATCCATCTCCCTCTATCATTCATCTCGCTTCCCTGGACACGTCGAATCCGCTATTCACGTTTCACTTCCCTGCTATCCCGCAACAAACACAAATGAAACAGTGCTCTAGAACCCTTCTTAGGAGCCCTAATAGAGTACAGAACCTTCCCCTTACTGCTCAAGGGAAGACTGCACTTCGGGAGCACCAAATTTCGTGTTTTTTGCTCTACAGAAGCTCAATCCAAGGGATTTGTGACACTCTGTGACCAGCTGTGACTCTACTTGTCATTCCAGGCCCCCTGACACTGCTCTTCTGGTCAGATCAATTCTTTTATTATCCCCCAGCCACTCCCATCAGTGGCACTGCTTCAGAAGCTCATCTCCAGATCTAAAGTTCAATCAATCACAGGTTGTGCTTCCCTTCTGTCTGAGTCACACAGAGTCACTCTGGCTCACTCTGACTCACTCTGCTGCGCATTATTCATCCCCTCTTGGCATTACTAATCCCCATTACTCCCCTTACCAATCACTTACCAATCATCCTTCAAATCATGCTTATCATGCTGCTTATCAATTCATGACTCATGCCCCTATGATTCATATGCATTATGTCATCGCATATGCTCATTTAGCTTCAATCTACTCATCCCCTGCTTTCCCCCCCTCTCTTTTGGGCCCCATGCAATGATTTTTCCATATTCTTGGTTATACACCCCTTTTTACCTATGTTTTTGCTCTTTCCCTTGGCTCAGCAGCTTGTTCAGGCTCTCCCCATCGATGACTCAGCCTGATTACACTGCTTATCAATTGCTTACCAATTTCTTACCAATCTCTTACCAAGCACTTAGTCATTTGTGCTTACAGGGCCACAGCCCCTCCTGTATATAAATCAGCAGCCAAAGGCTGCAAGGAAGTGTCTGCTTCCCCCTCAATAAAGCGACCACATTCACTCTCCCTCACTTTCTATAAGCTCTATCTCTGTCTTTGGACTTGTAGGTCACCCAGTGCTGGCCTAAAGCTCCTATATTGTTGTTTATCAGATATATCTTGTATCTGATCATTTCTCTAAGCTCAAGCGCAGTCTAGCATCTCTGTCCACTCCATCCCATCACTGTCCATCGCATTCTTGAAGCAGGAACTGTCCCCTTGCTTCCCTGTTGCTCCATCACTGCTATTACACCCCTATCATCAATCTATCATCGCTCTTCAATCTCAGGACTCTTCCTAACCACTGTGGTAGGCTGAAGAGGAGTCAATACCATCCCCAGTCACATATCATCCCCATCAGAAGCCCTTCCCTTCCCTCCTGCATCCTGCCTGAAGGCGTGCAGCACATTCCCCTGAGGAGATTAAATACCAGAAACGCAAAGGAAGACCACCACTCGCATTTTGCTGTCATTTGGTGTTGGTTGTTGGTTGTTCTGACCTCTTCCCTCACTTAGGCGCACACTGCTTGCTCGCAGGATTGTGCTGATAAGTGGGCGTCTAACATTACATGCCTGTATTTTGATTGTCAGTCCCTGTCATTCCCTGTAAATGATGATATGTTACTAACATTACTCTAGTGTTTTCATCTATCACTGCCTGGCACTGCCAATGTGTCACCCTCCCTCAATTACTCGTCCGAAATGGCTTATTCCCTGCAGCTCCATTCCAGCCTCGTGTCACAGTGTCTGTTGAACTCCTAGCATTTTACCACACACTTTTTAAGCGCTCATGTGACATGATCAACACTCTTGCTGCTGCGCTCCACACACACTATACTCAACGAGGATTCTATGTGACAAACAAAGAGGTGCATGTTCAGTTGGCCCTGTAAATATATCTAACAGTAACATGACAGGGTTTTTCATAATACCCCACGTGTGCCAGAGATGCTAGTGCAAGTAATGATTTCCTACCATTGATTGTGTTAGATAACTACTTGTTCGACTCTGTATGTAGTAAACAATGCAACTTAGCTTTGCATGGCTGTCTTCCTTGCGCAATTGCAGTGATTTTGTTGAAACTTGAGGCTCGAGTGCCACCATAGAAGAGAATGCAGACTTGAGTTCAATACTAGATTAAGATATGATGACAAAGAGGCCACCACTACAAATCTCTGGCAAGTACACACTGTTTGTACCGCTAAACCATTGGATGTGGTCAACATGGACTGTAATTGTGACAGGGGGATCAAACCACACAGGTCTGTAACTCTTCAATGGTGCCAGTTGCATTTCACTTATCACTGCATCATTGCCAGTTTATTCATCCTACAAGTCTGTTCTACACTATGGTAGCACTTCTGTTTGCTTCTAGCAGTATAAAATTTTAGATTTTTCTCTCTCTTAAGCTGCTACTTAAAGGCTAGGTAGATGTGACTCTGTGTGGGTGCATAGTTGAGGATGTACAATGGTGTGTCAGGCAGACTTATCATGGTGTACATAGTATGATTCATTCCCAACAAAGTAGTTGATCCAGTTACTTGCAGTCATACAGATGGAACCCATTCCAGCCCCCCTCCCCTGGCTGTCTTGACACCATCTGGTATTTCAGTGATGACATCAAATGCTTCTTCAACCTTCAACCTTCATCCATGGTCTCTGTGCCCTCATTCACTTCTATATGCATCACAGTCGAAGCAGAGAACATAGAATGGACCTTCAGAGTAGTAACCAGCACCTTGAAATTTTTATACATTCACATATTTTGCAGTACATACAATTTGTTCCTGACAAAGTAGTTGATCCGGTTACTTGCAGTCATATGGATGAAACCCATTCCGACCCCCCTCACCCCTGGCCATCTTGACACTCTGATATTTCAGCGATGACATCAAAGGCTTCTTCAACACCTTCATCCATGATGTCTGTGCCCTCGTCCACTTTTGCAGTATATGCATCCTGATCAAAGCAGAGAACATAGAACGAGTCTTCAGAGTGGTAATCAGCACCTTGAAATTCTTATATGTACATGCACATATTTTGCATTGAGTCATCAGGAAAGATACACAACTATCAATCTACTATGTCCTGTAAAAAATCAGCAAAGGAATGAAGCCCTGCCACATCTTCTTCATGATCCACAAGGTCATGATCTCCTGGGTCATTGACATAGAGATTGTAGAGTTCATCATAGGTAAGGGACAATTCTAAGAAACAAATTAGACAGACAGGTGCATGAGGGAATGCAAACCTCACCCAGCACTGGCTCCTCATCTCGAATGTCAGCTGGCGCGCCAAGAATAGGTGATTCTAGGAAACAATTAGACTGACTAGTACATAAGGGAACATAAAAATCACCTGGCGCCAGTTCCTCGTTTCGAAGATCAGCCAGTGTGTTACTCTCTTGACCAATAGCTTCTGGTGGCACCACATCCTTGTCAGAATGAAATACCTGCAAATGGGTGCCGATGCCCCATTGTCCAGCCAACTCATGCTGCTTCTCGATCTGATGTAAGCAATGTATGTGAATTGCATTCACCGCTGCACGAGGTTGGTGAAGGTGCTCGAGTTTGCATGCAAGTAGCAGCTCAGAATCACGAAGGTTGGCAATGGTTTGTAATACTTCCCTCTCTTCATCATGTATAGCTGTCCATAAGCGACGAATCTCGACATTTAGCCTTGTAACTTCTTCCTTTGCATGACATAATTTGAAGAATTTGGCTGTTGCGGTACGGACTGCCAGTTTGGCCCAAATGCGCTCCCGAACATCATCTCGTGTGTGCCGAAGTAGGTCAAATTCACCTAAAAACATGTATTGGGTAATATCCTTCCACGAAATGGGCAGCCATGGCGGGTTAAGTGCTGCTGCTTGAACATTATACTGTGCAATTGCTTTCCAAATGGTTTCAGATCTCCACTGAAGACCCTTGCTGATCTGCTGACAGAGTTTATACCCTATCACACCACATAAGTCCATCGCCAAAGCAAGTCACAACCACTTCTTACCTGTGCCAGACATTGAAAGCTTAGAGAGCTCAAATAGGTGCATGACAACTAATTGTTCCAGCTCTCCCAATGCTTCACGGTAATTGCCAAATGTAGCTTCTTCCTTGTAGCGGTTGTACTCCTCACCACCAACACTCCAGGGGGACTTGAATCCAAGCTGGCCTTGTATATGTGTGGCTAATGCTTCCATGTTCTGCAATTTCACATATGCAAGGTCAACCTGAATACGTGCCTGATTGATGGTGACTGCGATTGCATTGAAGTCACCCTGTATGACCTCACTCAGCACACCATTAGCAACTTTGCAAGCAGCGCTCCAAGCCAGTCTAAATATAATTGTCAATAATTCAGATGCAAATGAATGGCCGATAATCGTACTTTTTTTCTTCGAGGTCATCAAGGACTTGCACATATCACATTTGTAGTACATCCTGTGGTGGTGGCTGCTTGAGCGAACTAAGATACACATGTTCTTCAGTAAGGAACTGCGTGAAATCATCATCAGAAAGATTCAAGGCGGCCTTGAGGATGGCAAGTTCATTGCTGAGTTGGCAAATTGTCTCCGTCGCTTCTCGGTAATGGTTGCAAATAAAATGCACTAAGATATCAATCAATGACAGCAAATATTGGATGGGAAAAATACATACTAAGCACCTCATATTTGTCTTGATTCCAAAACATGAAGTGTTCCTCGATTGCTTGGTGTTGATGAAATTGCATTGCATGCCGTATACTTTGGGCCAGCTCATTGGATGCAGAGAAAACATGTTTGCAACCTTCGCCCTCCGTATTTCCAGTGCCTTTGATGTACAATGGATGCCAGTCCAATTGGCACATGCAGTTGTGCACATGTCCATGAAAGGCACCCACCATAAAGCGCAGACAGTGCATCTGTATCCTTGGACCAATGCTACTGGTACTTGCAGTTTTTGCAAAGGCACAGCCAATGTCGTATGCACAGCCACCCCTAGGGCCATACACCGATAGCAGGCAATCAACGATTGCTAGTGGATACTTAGCCCTGACAGGCTGTCAGAATTACCAAGTATGACGGCATAATACAACACTTACAGTTCACCGCTCTTTATCATGTCACAGGCTAAGAGCATGAAACAATGCCAACATGTTGTGAGAAAAATTCCAGACTCCTCAAATACAGCAAATGTTTTCTTCCACACATCAGCTTTCGCATTGTGCCACTGGTCGACACAGTTGAATTTATCAGAAACATTTGATGTCTCTAGCTCCCAGTCCTCGTCGAATATCTCTGTATCTGTATTAGTGGGTGCTTGTGTCTTGACAATGCCTGTGAGTCAACGGTGCCAGTTTGGTTAGATTGAACATACCCATCTTGCTTTAACTTCATATTTGAATTTATCGACTTCCTCATTACTTAACCAATAGCTTGATCTTGGCGTGTGATGATCATGGAACAGTGCCATACACCATTGTGTCCCATTGTTTGAGGCTATCATTCCCATCAATGGAAACAAGCCAATCAAATGAAAGAGACAGCTCATCTTCAAGATGGTAGAAACAGGCCGGACACTCATTCCAAAGCCTCCACTCCTGAGTATCACAGTTAAGAGCCACTCTGATCCTGCAGTTGACACGGTGAATGATCTCCAGATATACATTGAAAGCATGGGAAAATTGATCAAAAAGATATGGGCGATAGGGTACCTATTGGGGAGTCAATACAGAACAAATCATATAGTGGTGCTTACATTATGGAGATTACACAGCATCTTGCATTGTGCCTGAATACTGAAATGTGGACACACACAATGGGCCTGTCAAAATGCAGCAAGGGTCCAAAGTGACAAGGCAATGGTTGGATGTACAGGTGAGCAGCCCAAGTATCCATGAAAAATGAGGTTTTCATTTGGAAAGATATGGTGTGGGCGCGCAACAAGCATCGCCCTGCATCTGGCTGGATCAAAGGAAAGTAAAAACTAAAAAAAGGTATTACCAGCAACCTTGACAACTCACTGAAAATATCAATGAGTTCAATCCCACTGACGGTGCCAGAAGGATGTGCTTCATGGTCATCATTTGCCTCGGCAGGTTCCTCTGTGGGGAATCCATCACCAGAATCACGCGAGCGAAAGTCTAGGTATGCATCAACCAGCTTGCACATCTGAGCATCCCAGTGGTTAGTTTGGAGTTCAATACGGTCCCTGCGATCACGGGTATCCAGTGGACACCTGGCATATTCCCATTAGAGAATGTGGGTTAAACAAGGGGTATACAAAAGCCAGACCATTTGGAGACGTGTTGGGAAAGCGCAAAGAACTCATCTTCATCATCCTCACTATCATGATCAGATTCTTGGCTCTGGAAGGGCAAAGGCTCATCATATTGTATATTCATACCTTGGTCTTCAAACATTTGATCCACAGCATCCTGGTCCTCAACAGGCAGCACTAAATAATGATTAACCCAGTTTGATGGACAACGGTGAGAAGGGATATAGATACCTTGGAGGCTGGCAATATGCCGTTCATTGATTTCACGGAGGCGATCATCCTGCTTTGCTGTGCGCAATACTTTGGTGTACCGAACATGTCCTCTGAACCCATGGAGAGAGATGGATTTGGAAAGTCCCCAGATTTTTGTTGAGCCTTGACGGGGCATGGTAACCTAGCTGAAGCATGGTGATAGGCGACAAAGAACATGAATGAGGGAGAAGTACGCACCTTGTCAGGAGTGTTGGGGGCAATAGCGGTGTTGTCGATGGCTTCAGAGGGTGTCATATCCATACTTTTCCCAGTCGCAACTCCGGAGCTAGTCCAGCCATCTCCAGCCTCATAGCTGCACTCCAGCTCAACTCCGGTCACTACGTCCATCTCCACCTCAGGACTAACCCCTGTCTTCCTCTAGACACATCTGCAGTCTAACTCTGCCATGTCGAGCCTGTACCTACCACTTGTCACTACTCTGGTTTCAGTCTGGCCACTCCCTTGGTCTTGTCTGCAACATAGCCCAACTCCGGCTGGTACATCCAACTCCAGCTCAAGTCTGCTCCTGTTCCGCTCCACTCCCTCTGATAGGTCCACCAATGGCCTTGGACATTTCCATGTCCAACTCTGGACCTTCCTCTGGCTACTCCACCCTTCCTCCACCTGTGCACTCCCTCCGCTCATCCACTCCCTCCGCTCATCCACTCCCTCTGCTCATCCACTCCCTCTGCTCATCCACTCCCTCTGCTCATCCACTCCCTCTGCTCTTGCACTTCCTCCAGTCCCACTTCCTCCAGTCCTGGACATCGCTCTGGACTTAACATTAGTTAAGTCCACCTCCAACCCTTACCTGTCCTCTTCTGACCTAGTTCCCTTTACTTCACTGTCCCTGCTTTTTCTCCATCGTCCCTGTATCTCTAGTTCCCTGTGTCTGCTCCCACTCTGGTTTATTTTCCTGTACCTGCTTTATTTTCCTGTCCATTTCTGCTCCATCCCTTGTCCCAACTAAGGTGCTTACTTGTCACTGTATATACTCACCCTAGTTCTCATTTACTATATAAACTACTATACTCCGGCCTAGTAGTTTCCTTAGATCAAATCTCGACTAAGATACTCCCCACTCTGTACTACCCACTATGCTCTCCTAATCCATCTGTTCATCTGAATTCCTGAACTCCGGCCAACTCCGGCCTCTGTCCTATCTCGTCCCCTTGGTCCTATGTCCAATCCTAGCAAGTCTCCTACTTGCACAAGGGCAAAAGCCACCTCTGTCCCAGACTCGACGCTAGACCTCTCAGGACTTATCCCACCTCTGGGATGTCCTTCGCTCCGGACAAGCTGCGCTCAACTCCAGACCACTTTCCCGTGGTCCAGACTTACTCCCTGTGCTCCTCTAGTGCCCAGACTTCGTTCATTTGACCCAGACTTGACTCTCCACACTAACTAGCACCTACTAGTGTCTGGACTTACCTCCTCATTAGTTCCCTGCACCTCTGGACCTCCTAGTAAGAACGTTGAGGAGAACCGGTCTTGACAGAGGGGCTGAAAACAGCGTTGGCAGAGCTTGGAGCTTAGGACATGGTAAAGAAACATTAGAGAACTGGCCATGACACAACAAAAGAAGTACATACCTTGTAAAGGGTCGTCAAGACCAATAGTAGTGTTGTCAACAGCAGGAGAGTTGCTGCAATGGCCCTGGCAGCACTAGAGGCATTGACAAATGGAGAGCAAAGGGTCAGGAACATTGGAAACAACATTGAGGAAGGTACATACCTTGTCAAGAGCATCGAGAGCAGCAGTGGCATTGATGGCGTGAGAGACGGTGAAAACTGGGGAAGGAAGCATTAATGGCATTGAAAAACAACATTGAGAGCGGTATGTACGTTGTACAGAGCATTGAGACTGGCGAGGTCATTGTTGAAGGCGACACAGCCGTTGAAAAGGGCGTTGAGCGACAGTGGCATTGTCGATTGCTGGAGAGTTGCTGGAACGGCATTGGCAGTGCTAGAGATGTTGAAAAACGAGGAGAAAAGCATTAATGACATTGGAAAATGATGTCGAGGGAGTATGTACACAGCAAGGGCAGCGAGGCTGTTGTTGACGGCGATGGAACCGTGAAAATGACTTCAGCAGCACTGGCAATATTGAGGGAAGCATCCTGTGGGCTAGTGTTTCAAACAAGGGGCAGGGGGCATGGAGAACAGTGGGCACGACGGCAACACCAGGTGATGGAGTGGTGAGGACATTGTTGGCGGCATTAGATGTTGACGGTAGCGTACCATTGGCTAGCGTCGTTTGGGGATGCACAGGAGAATGGAGAACAGCAAGCACGACAGTGGTGTGTGCCCTTAGACAGCGGCAGCAATGACAACAATGACAACAAAGAGGCAGAGGGAACAGGGATGTGGGAAGAGGGCAGGTGCAATGTTGAGTCAGTGTATTAGTAAGCTGAGCTAATCAGCACAGTGGCAGCAGACGTAGGATTTAGAGGGCGGGTGCAGTGTTGAGTTAGTGTATTAGTAAGCTGAGCTAATCAGTGTGGTGGCAGCGGACGTGGGAAGAGGGCGGGAATGCTGGCGGCATTACAGAGTGAGTGGATTAGTAAGCTGGGCTACTCAGCACAGCGGCCCACCACCTATACCTCAGGTCTACTAGATTTTTACAAGGTAGAACAGTATTTGGTGCAATATTTATTGCTGGTGTTGGGAAAAACCAGCAACAGAGCCAAATTTTACATTACAATATTGTTTTGGTACAGGCTTAATAAGGCTCACAAATCGGGAGTAGTAGGTGGGGAACACTTGCAACTCTGTGTCATTTTGTGTGATAAACTGGCATACAACGTTCTGGCAGCCTCTACACCTCACACTTAATTTCTATCTCAAGTTCCTTCTTACATAGTCCCCTACCTGCCTATGTAATTTGTACAATACTTACTTATGTGGTTGTGTAGCTATGAGACATGGTGTTTTCATTTTGCAAGACCAGTCAAGTAATAGTAATACACCTCCCCTTCACCCATTCTGAGTCCTAAAATCACCTTGCTTGGGCAAGCCCCCAAAAATTGTGAGAAGGTGACCCCTATACTATCAGGACTTGCCACCCTTCTTGTAATTCCTAGTAAAGGCATGCTGTCTCTACTGTACACATTACAAACCAACAGGATACCTAATTATTCACTGTTGTGTGGCTCTCAGCGATAAAGGTGCTACAACATAACAAAAACATCGAGCGGGTGTACTATGGACCATGTCTGCTGTCATCGTTGTGACGACATAGCAAGGTACCATCAATAGTTCTGCTTATTCTTCATCTCTTTGACCCAATGCATATGGCACAGCACTTCAAGCTTCAGTGCCAAAGTCATACAGACACAGATCAAATGGTCCATGGTCTGCTGAGCGCGTGCATGGTCCAAGTGAGTTGAAAGTAACTGAGGATGCCATGGAAAACAAGTCGAGAGACTGCAAGAGCCCACAGGCACATCAAACAAAACAGATGCACTCATAACCAGGTCGATCAAGCCGTATGTCGATGATGGTGGTACAAACCCACACATGCACCTCAGAGGCTGACACGAACAGTGTTGAAAACAGAGCAGGTTGCTCGAATAGCCAGGCGAACACATTGAGGGTCAAACGGATGCACCGAGAGGGCTGACGGACACCCGAAGCGTGTTGGAAGGCGCTGAACTGGCGTGGATGAGGGTACAGGGACATACGTGGGTACCAGAAGTGCGAAATGGCCCGTAGTTGAGACAGATGGCCTTGAGGGCCAGATGGTTGCATCGAGTGGGCACACAGACATGCCAAGCATTGAAAACGATGCAAATAAACCTGCAACGAACCAGAGAACGTCAGAACACCTCGAAAGAAGGTAAGACTGCCAAAGTTACCTGCTGAAGACGCCAGATGGGCCCCTGGCGAGCCAAACGGCTTGGGAAGCCACGCAGATAGGTCGACCATGCGTACGGACGCGCACAGAATTGAAACAGACCGGAAAACAGTTGAAAATGCGTAGAATGAAGCTGAGGATGCAAAACTCACCGAGTACGCCCGAAATCGCACGATTCAAGCCTGCAGATGGATGGAGACGGGTCAGCGTGACATATACATACCGTCAAACATGCCAGTTAAAGTGTTAGGCACCGCAATTCGAACGTTTGCGTTCGGACAAGTCGAGAGCGGAGAAAAGAGTCGAGGCGATTGCGCCGAGCGTTGAGGACGAAGCAGCTGGAGATGGTGGTGACAACCGAAACGATGGCGATGACGATGGCGACGTGGACGGCACAGCGAGTGGTGGCAGCGTTGTCCTTGACAGATGGTGGCTGTAGAGACAAGTTCTGTAGTTCCAAGCAAGGTGCTTGCCGGCGCCAGCCGGCACTTCCCGATATGCCTAGTGAAAACAAGCTTCCGCCTTGCCATTATGTAATAGCAGTTGCACTGCCACTATCCTTGTAACTGGTCTTGAATTCCAGCATCGCGACCTTGATTCAACACGTCGGCCATTGTGCCAAGCTAAACTTGGTCGCTTGTTCGTCATGTTGCCTACTGGTCCTGGTACCTGTTATTAGCCACTTCATTCGTAGGACTAACGGGTTCACAGGTGACACTATTCATGACAGGGATGAGGGCGACGGAGAAAGAGTCTCTTGTGAGCCCCCAGGCTATGTACAGCTTTCACGCATTGATCCTTTACCTCAAGATCATGCTCGTGCGAAGGACTATGTGGAACTACATAATCAAGTTCAGGTTGGTCTTGGAAGATGAGTAAGGAAACAGTGGTCTGATACTAAACCAGACCAGCATGAATCTTCTGGATTCGCTGGAAACATTTCTGTCCACCTTTCAAAAGGACTTGTCATCTGTCTCAGGCCAGATTTCCGAACTGCAGCATCGTAGCAAAGACATTGACCGCAGGCTCAAGAGTCGTCAGGTGTGTGCCTCGCCTGTCGTTTTTATATATTTTACTGACGTCGTTTTCAGAGAATTGAGAAACCTTTGTCCAAACTTGTATCTGAATTAGCTATCCCACCAGCCCTCACTCTAACTATCCTGGATACTGAAGTCGGAGAATCATGGATTCCAGTTATCATTGACTTTGAACGGAGGCTAGAGACGCTTAAAGCACGGGCGCGGGTCAAAGCAGCAAGAGATCTAGGCGATTTATCTGAAGGTCTTCGAATAGTCGTGAGTTTGTCTTCGCCGTCCGTTGCGATGAGTTTAATGGCACCGTAAGGCAGCGACCAAACTTCGAGTATTCTTCTTAGCTCTGTTACAACCCATCAAAGAGAGCGTAACAACCAACATACAAGTTTTACAGTCGTCTGTCTATTTGAAATATCGACCACTGTTTGCTTTCTTGCAACGTCAAGCTGAGCCAGTAGCCAAAGAGATACAGGGTTCGTACATTGCAACTGCGCGTGCCTATTATGAGACGGGATTTCGTCGTTACATACGTAGTTTGGGATGGCTAAGGGTGTGTATGCCTTCTACGACCCGTTGACGATTAACAAGGCATACATACAGTCCAGGGTCACGGAGAAATTCGAGGATCTTGTTTCGACATCTGGACGGACCGAGAGCGTTCGTATGGACCACGAACGCATGGCGTATGCGAAGCTAGATGGATCTAGCGTTGTTCTAGCTTACATGGCTGACGACAAAACCCATGTAAGTGCGCCTACCCTGCTACAGCCATTCCACGAACTAAGTGTAGAGAAGAAGGAACCACTTGAAGCACTTCTGCGCTCGCTCTTTTTGATTTTAATGGACAATGCCACTGCTGAATACCCATTTATTACGTCGTTTTTCTCGGTCGAACCACTTGCATTGGGTGATGGTTCAGAATTTTCGTCCGAACTGCTGTCTCCCGACTATGGCGTATTCGATGACAAGAGATCCATTTCGGGCTCAGAATCCCGCACAGAAGTAGCAACTCCCGGCGCTTCTTCAGGACACAATGGTCTTAGCAGACTTGTCAATATGGACAAAAGGGCGCGAAATGAGCTCGTTCATCTCTGGAAACAAGTGTTCGACCCTGTTCTTGAATATACCAAGGTATCATTATACATTATTGCCATGCGTGTAATTGACATCTTCAGACTTTTCTGGCTTCAGTTATGGAACCCGCGCCACCAGCCGTCACCCTTTTAACAATGATCCGCCTTACGGAGGCTATATTAGCAGAAGTCCAAAAGCGCCAATGCTCCCCTTTAGAAACATTCTTCTTTGCCGTTCGGATGGAATTATGGCCGGTCTTTCAGAAGGTCATGTCGGAAAACTGCGATTCCCTGAAGAAGGTGGCCGAGAAATCCTCCGGTTACTTTGGTAAGACCAATCCCACAACGGACGCCATGGTTGCGAATGTGAGGAACTAGTGCTCTGCCAAATTACCCACCTGCTGAATAAAAGATAGATATGCCATAGCTACATTGTTATGTTTCAGTCATTCGTACTGCTGACTAGCCAGGTAGAAGAAACCATGATCTTTAGCAAGTAAGCACGGGTGCTACTTGACGACTTTTGTTTCATGACTTTTTCCAGTTTGTTCCGACTTCAACAAGAATTGGACAAGCTCATTCTCCGTCACACGGCTTTCATCGCTGATCCTATAGCGAGAGCTGCCAAGCAGTCCTCCATCTATGAGATCCTACTGCAAGGACTGATCGTGGGTCGCTCGAATCCATGTCGTGGTTCATCCTCTCACGTTTCTTTAGAAAGGGACACACCTTTCATCTCATCCCAAGGGTCAGAAGGAACTTAGTTATTGGACTGAAAAAGAGAAAGCTGCTCGGCAGATCATCTTATCCGCTGGTAACTCCAGGAAGTTCACTAGGTAATAAATTCATATATGTGTGCTACGTGGCTGTCCGAGATGCAAATCTAATTTGTGTACTGAAAATGAGCAGAAGAGATGAAGTGTGCAATATAATAACTAAGGAAGGGCTTTGTCAAGGAGCGCGAGGCCTTCGATCTGTTAAGCTTTGGTTGCGTCAGAAGTGAAGGCATATCTTACTTGAGATCAGACGTTTGGATTGAAGGGAAGGAAGCTTTCAACAAGCTATTGCCGCTATACTTCCCAATGCCCAGTCGGTTCAAAACATCCCTCACTTCCCCTGAGCCAGTAGTGACTGCCCTTTGCTTAGTCCTGGATCTTGTAGGCGCCAACGCATGACGGGTAGGATGGAAGTCGAGAGACAACGAGTGATCGAGGGTTGACACTGAAGGTGGTCTATGGAGAGCGGGATTCGAAGCTCCTGCACGGCCTTCCAGCGCCTCCCTAAGGTCCGTGACGCCAACACCCCTGACAGAGCGTGTTAGGCTCTGCAGGGAAAGATTCTCGATTGCCATTAATGCTGGTGACAATTTGAGCAAAGGCAAAGCACCATCGACCAAAGACCGATTGGAGTTCGGTCGTTCGATAGCTGATATCGTTCCTGTTATTGCTTATATTACGATAGCCTTAGCCAAAAACTTACAATCTCGCAAGGCACCATCTACAGTCCACTTCGCGTTCAATCGTCGGACTAATCCCTGTTGATCAAGGGTAGTAGCTTCTTGAACTTTCTTGGATGACGCAAGTAACACCGAAAATTCCTCGGACTTGATACCAGACCATTTGGGTAACGAGTCAGATGCCGTCGAGTCCGGGAATGGTATCTTTGCTTCTGGTGGGCGTAATACACCAGGGGTAAACGGAGCAATTTGAGGCAAGGTCATGGGACCATTGCTTGACAGTTCCTACCCATTATAGTATCAGACCACAATAAAAAAAACGACATGCAATAGCGTGTGATGGACTCACATTCTCCGCTCGACCAATGAGCTCGGGGCACTTCCAGACTCTGCCAATCACTACCCAGACACGAGCTATAACTTCCTTCAAGGCCGCGGCGCGCTGTCGGGTGGAAACATCTGCGGTTTCCTCGAATTCAGCAGCAGACTCCAACGCGATTAGCATGGGAACACCCGTAAGAAGTCCTCGTACAGGTACTTCTTCATGGATAGCGGTGAGGACGTGAAGAACAAGCACATAATCCGACAGAGAAGCAGAACATGAAGAAGTAACCTTGGCAGACACCGGATCTAGTAGGTGGGCACTGGAAGATTTTCGTGATCGTGCAGCAGGATCAACCGAGCGACGACGTGCCGAGGGCAGTCCTTCGATGGCCTCGCAATTTTGGGGATGATCACCCTCAGCACCTGCAATGCTGCTTGTTCCAACAGTTGTTATGTCACCACTGGGGGGATAACTTGGTGGTGTGGGAATACGGAAAGAGGAAGCCAGGGAAGAGGACGTCAAGAGCAAGAACAAGTAGGCGTGGATGGCGTGTAACGATCTGGTAGCGGAGTCGCCGAATAGCAGGATACTGATACTATTTGCCTGTGAACCTCCTCGGGATGAAGCCCGAGGTCGAGCACCATCGACATTGACTTTTGGAATTTCGCACCGCAAGTATGTCACCAACGTCTGAGCAAAGTCACTTCTCACGGCAAAGTCACTGTCACATAACAAGCCCATAATATCGTACCAGATTTCACCCGACACCCTCGTTCTTTGGGAGGCCCGTGGTAGAACACCCGACGACGAGGCACCATTGACAAGTAAGGGATGCCTACAGCTTCGCTGGCTGTCAGCTGCAAGCATGAGCCCCAAAAGACCTGCCAAGAGACATCGAATCGCCTGAGAACGAGCTTCAATGACGTCTTTTTGTTGACTGAGTGGACCCTGTGTATCGATCGTAGCAAGACGACTGACAAGTTCGCTCGCCAGATCCTGTATCTGGTCAGAATAGTATACATGGGCCCCAAGCGAAGCGATACTCTCCACCAACAACGAAAGTAGGTCATCCCTTGGATTGACAACAACCCTTCGGAGGACCAGCGTGATCAAATTTGACACTATGTCTGATGTGGAGAGGTTGACCAAAGGGATGGGAGAGGTGAAGACCGTTGTGAGCATGCTTATCAATGTCTTCTGCTGATTTGTGGAGATAGACACGTCGGGCATGTCAAGTAACCGTTCGACAAGTCTAGACGGAATAGCATATCGATATTGATACTGAGTCCACTCGCATGCTCTCTGGATAAACCATCGGCACCGATCTGTTTTAGTCCAGAGTTGCATGGCTTCCAGGTTTTCAAGTGCAGCCTGTATGAGAGAGGCTACTTGCGAAGCATTCGAATGCTTGAATAACTGTGATAGGGGACGAATTGATGTAGTCAAGACCTCGGCCGACGATGTTTCGGTATCTTCGTTGATATGGGCATGAATGGAAGCTGCTCTTCTTTCGCTGAGCGGACGCGTGCGGAATTCTGCCAAGTAGAGAGAGTTTGGATTCTCCTTTGCAGCTTGCATACTTTTGAAGGGTAAGTCGTCAAAATATCTAACGACTCTTCCACTCACCAATCGTCAAGAGTTTTCGCATCAGCGTGGATGACGTGGAATAGAAGAGCACCAATAACCGATGAAACCTGCGGCTTAAACTGGGTGGAAGAAGCATAGAGAGCTTCCGAATTCACTACTCCGGTGATAGCAGCCAAGCCCACGAGCTGAGTACTGGTCCAAAGTTACCATTAACTGCTCATCTGAAACTTCAAGTACTAACCGATTCCTAATCCCGTGACCCAAGGATTTCCGCTCTGCGCTGCATTGTGCGGAGAAGTGCTTGATTATGATTAAATACTTTTGGGTCAGACTAGCATCGACGCCAATGACGTGTCCATCAGTGTAAGTGCACCATGCGGTAAACTGACGAAGTTTCAGCATGTCTATGGTCGATCCCGAGTATGGTACGTACTACACTTGCTGCCCGCGCACATACGTCCAGGTCAGACGATACGGAATCAAGAGTTATTCTTAGGCACGAAACCAGGGAAGGTGATAAAAGCGAAATGTCGTGGCGACATTCTACTGCCAGCGTTCGCAGGATAGCAAGGGTTATGAGCAGCGATCTAGATGAAATGCTCAGTCCTACGCATGATAGACATCAAACGAAGACGTACGCCCGGGCACGTGAATTGCCGGCTGCTGCCTTGGTGCAGTCTGCCTTGACACGTTTTTCGAGCTCACTGCCTACTTTATGGATCTTTCCTGGGTGGTTCGCAACATAGTACGTGAGGCGAGACAACTCCTGGGAGTTTGGACGGTATTCAGGACCTGCGGCAAGGAGAGCAGAGGAAGTGGGATAGCACGCTCCAATAAGGAACACGTGATTTGGTTTGAAGATGTGCATGGATGTTACGACGGAAGGGAAGTAACGAAGAAGGATTGTCGGGCTGCCTTTGACTTAGACGTGAGGGAGCATCGTCGCCTGTTGGTGGACGTGGGTGGACACAGGTCCGCGTGAGAAAGCATTGGCATTGACAAAGTCCTCCGCAGTGGGGCAGACCCGTTACGTCCAAAGATTGGTCCGTCGAATAACGAGCGTAGGTCATAAATTGAGGCGTAGTTCAAATTTCAGGTGTGCAAGTAAAAGATCATGACACCGAAAAGGCGTTTTGAAGGGAAAAACTAGTAGAAGCATCTGTACGTTGTATGTAGTTATCATCCACTGAAGGAGGTTCCATCCATCCTTCGTCGTCGCTCTCGACTGACATAAGAGGAGCTTGGCTCCAGTCGAAGCTATCGGTGTCCATGATGACATCCTTCAACATATCATGCACCTCTGAATGAGACTCTTGGACCATGGCTATCCACTGCTTGCTGATCATCCAGCTGGCAACGCCTTTCGGCGGGAGTAAAATGCCTTCCTTCGCAGGGCCACGGTATCGTTCCTTCCGACCTACACCCCGTCGAGGTTTCTGCGCATTGGCCTCCCTTTCTTCTTTGTCAAGTACGTCAAAAAAATGCTGTAGGCGAAGGCTACGCCATTGACAACCCCGAATGCGTAACACGACAGTGCGTGCTTGGCTAGTGGGGTCTTCTTCGACTTCGGACTCCTCCGAAGACATGCACTCCAGTTGCAACGCTCCATCGAAGGTGATGTGCTCGAAAACTTGCATCCGACTCCTTGCCTCAGATCGTTTTCCTAGCTTCTAGACAGCAGTTTTAGCTAATCATACATGAATGGGGATTACCGCTTACTATTTTACGTCGACTCAACCTCCGAGCGCGCATAGCCTTTATTTCTTCGCGTTGCTTGTAGTTCTTGGCAACTGACGTATCCCTCTGCGCTTTGAACTTCTGTCTCAGAGTAACGAAGGCTTGGTCAAAGGCAGATTCCAAAGACTTCTTTCCGAATTCCTTGTCTGGGACATGCCTGTATAGCCGCCGGTTTGCTTTAAGGTCCTTGAGGACCCGTTCTTTCATGCGACTATTGTGCACCGACTGTTTCGGTGTCTTGTCCCATACGAAGCGCACCGGCTCATCGGGACCGAGAGAGTTACCTTCTACACAACTATCTGGAAGTTGTTTGTCATTGTCCAGCTGCATAACACGTAATAGGTGGTTGCGCATTGCATGCTTCGGTGGTGCGTCGGTTTAACTGGCGCCACGGGAGTAGCTCTACGAGAAACGTACCTGGATGGTAAGACAACGATTGTCGTGGTGGTTCCTGCGTCGGAGGCGATGCGACGGAAAGCTGGAACTGGCGTCGCTGTTCTCCTCGTCGCTCTCGGACAGGGTAGCCGATTTCCTTCCCGAGGGGCTCTGACCTTGGCAAGAGGAGGGGTCGACAGGGATAAATCGTGTAGAAGGGAATGAAGGTGATGAATGAAATGAGGGAGAACCTGGTGGCTCTGCCACCTCCGGTGTGGGGAGTGCATGAAAGGGGACTGGCTCAACCGTGGAACGTCCAGCGGTCGGAGTCGGTTGCTGGAAGAGAGCTGAAGGGTGCAAAGTTTGTAAATCAGAAGTACTGGTTGAAGAGCCACCACCCAGTGGGGTAGCTTGGTAGGATGGTAAGCACGATCTCAACGAAGTGACTTCTTGCTGAAGCTCAAAAATGCGACGCTCCATTTCCGTTTTCTGAAGCGCATGCTTAGCCTCCATTTCGCGTTCCCATGTAAGTCTCCGTCTCCTCTCAATCTCACAAGCTTCTCTGGTGGAGGCAAGGAAGCGCAGAAGTTCCTGGACAGCGGTGACGCGGTTCGTCTGATTTTGGGGCCTCGAACCGCTACCAAGTAGCACTGAGTCACAAGAGGCCGAGTACGGAGATATTCTGGTGCTCACGGTGTCTCGGGAGCTCTCGCAGGCCCAACCATGGCGAAGTCGGACTGCGTGCGATGAGGAGTGTGCTGTGAAGCAGGCTGGTGTGATGCGGGGGGGAGCTGACTTGTGTTGTGCGCATGCTGGCCAGATCTTGATCTTGACTGGGCGTAGTAAGGGTTGAGTGCGTCAGACAATTCGCTGGTGGGCATCGTGCCAGTCGGTCCACCAGTTAGGCTTTTTGTATGCAAGTTGGTGTCGCTGTGATGTATGTATTTGCACATGTTTCTCGCCAATCCACTAGACGCGTCAGCGGAGGAGGTCGTCCAGCTCTCGCAACCATGGAAGACTTGGGAAGTATCATCGGAAATCAGATCAGGGCCAGCATGAGGGCACCCGCTGTCACCACCGTGCCAGACAAGTGAGTGCCATCGGGCATCCAGCAGCAGACCATTCATACGTGTCTGGCAGCGGCGAAGTCATTCACATCTCTTCACTGGCCCTCTTGAAGGCACGTAGAATGCACCCTACATGCCGTGCAGTTTTCTCATTTCTCACAGATGTTGAAACATGGACGCGCAGGCGTCCCGATGGAGGTTATGGGCCTCATGCTTGGTGAATTCGTCGACGAGTATACAGTGCAGGTGGTCGACGTATTCGCCATGCCACAGTCCGGTACTACAGTCACTGTGGAATCCGTAGACCATGTTTTTCAAACCAAGATGGTCGACATGCTGAAACAAACCGGCCGGTGAGTTCTACTTATGCCAAGCAGACCTGTTACTGACATGCGGTAGGCCTGAGATGGTGGTCGGGTGGTATCATTCACATCCAGGGTTTGGGTGCTGGCTATCGAGTGTGGACATCAACACGCAGCAGGTGCACGCTCCGTCTAACGTTATATGCACTATCTCACATTCCCACCTCCAGTCATTTGAGCAGATGCAAAGCCGTTGCGTGGCCGTGGTTATCGATCCAATCCAATCCGTGAAAGGAAAGGTTGTCATTGACGCGTTCCGTCTTATTAATCCTCAGGCTGTTCTCGCTGGGCGCGAACCACGACAAACCACATCAAACATTGGGCACATCAACAAACCTTCGATCCAGGCGTTGGTTCATGGGTTGAACCGCCACTATTACTCCATTGCAGTGAATTACCGCAAGACAGAATTAGAACAATCGATGTTGATGAACTTACACAAGAGGAACTGGACGGAGGGTTTGAAGCTGCGCGACTTCTGTTCACACAAACAGAGTAATGAGGCTGACATCAAGGTTCCCCTCACTGGTTCTGCACACGTATTTACGCTGATATGATGGGTGTTTCAGAAAATGCTGATGCTATCCGAGGCGTATAACAAATCTGTGCAGGAGGAGTCCACACTATCACCAGAGAAGCTCAAGACACGTCACGTGGGCAAGCAAGATCCAAAACGGCACTTGGAAGAAACGGTCGAAAAAGCAATTGGGGACCAAGTGGTACAGAATTTGGGTACGATGTTACTGGCAGAAATATAGAGCATGCTTCCACGGTTCTGATCCATGCGGACCATGTCTCGTCACGAGCCCACCGTAATCTGGTACCTTAGGACACGAGTTGCAATCCAGTATGATCAAGTGACTCCGGACGATGTCTATGCACGCGTGCAATTGTGATGCCGCTAGTGTGCTTGGGAATGTTACCTGACGGGGTATTTTCAATAAGGTTTGATGATGCCAGCGGAGCCAATGGGACTGGTATTAGGAAATAGATGACGGAGAAAACCGTTATCTAAACTGGCGGGCCTACAATGGACGAGGTCCTAGCCTGGGATTGCTCAACTGAGGTAGAATGCCCATCATCTTTGCGCGGCGAATGGCTCTGCCGATGCGGCGTTGTGTTTTCATTGTGACCCCAGTCTCAACACGGCTCTTGATTTTACCCATCTCTGACATGAATGATGCCAACAAGGTGGTGTTGCTAGTCTCGTACACGGGATCGATACCAAAATGGCGCAGGGCGTCTCGTTCACGGGCTTCGTGCTTCCCCGGGCCCACAGGTGAGAGCGTTACACGGTGCTTGCGTTTCTCGAAACGATGTTCGTGGGACCAGTAGTGCGGACGGATGAACTATGTTCTGCTCTTAGACATTTCAACGACAGAAGATGTTGAGAAGCTCACCAGACCAGCAGAAAATGCCCTTCGAGCACCCTGCTGTTGCTGCCAAGAGATGGAGGTATCAGCCGCTGTTGCTGCACAAAGTCAGTTTTAATGAGCGTGGTGAGGGAAGATGTTACCTTGTGCCTCGGCCTTGTCAGCCTCCTCATGCATGATTTTTGAGAGTGCGTTGTGATCCTGCTGGACCGAGGAATAGTCCGACACGAACCGCCTTGCGGTGATCTGCCATGGCGTCGACCGTCGCGCGAAGACGCGGGAGAGTAACATGGGAGTTACTAGGAAGTATATACACTGATTATATAAGGAATATTACATATGTAGGAGTACTGGTGTAGTTATTTTCCTCCTCGCCGACTTCCTGATGCACGACGACCCTGCTTTGTCTCTCTGATTGTCCTCTGGTCGGTGCGAGCCCCCCTTCCCCCCCTTCCCCCCAGCCATCGTTGGCCTCCATGTCCGACTCGTCTGGCATCACTCGTCCTCACTCTACTCAGCTCGTGTCTGCCTCAGAAAGCCTCATCTCCAGCCCACCCATTCAGTCCAATCCCTCCACCTCTACCAATGCATCCATGTCGAACACGGTCTCCATGCCTTTCGTCAGGAGACACGTCACCCGACGCCTCAAGACTGCAAAGGCCGACTGTGACAAGGAGCTTCGCCGTGTGATCAACAATATCACCACTTTCTTCGAGGAGAGGCTCCGTGAGGGTGAGCAGGACCGCGACATCGACCGCGAGTATCGTGATCGTGACCGGGATGTCGACCGTGACTCCCAGTACGACGACTCGGACCAACTGCTCGACCAGTTCCTTACCCACTCTCTGGATCCCCGTCCCGCTTCCCAGGCAGACGATTACTCTGATAGTGGCTACGAACTTGAACCAGAGTACCGGCATTCCCGACAACGTGCGTCCTCCAAGGAAGCCAGTCACATCCTTCCCGTTCTAACTCATCGGGCCTCATTCCCCGGCCTCTTTGCAGCGTCCGCCTCCACTTCATACACATCTTCTCTGCGCAGACAGAACACACTTCATTCTACTCCCGCATCCAGCGCAGGGCCGAGCCCCATCATCCCCAGCAGTTCACTATCTATCACCACTAGTCCCCGCAGACACTCCAATGCTATACACCCGGTCGTTTGGCCAAGTCAAAGCTTATCTTCTCGTCGCCTTTCTCGCACAATCCAGATACCAGTCCACGCTACCATGTCCACCCAAAGCTCCCGTTCAACTTCCCGATCTCGTTCACCCCTGCCCCCCACCACAGCACAGTGCAACTTTTCTGATGCAGCTCCACAACCCGCTTCCATAAATCGACGATCTTCGCGCATCCTTGTCGATGACCCCATCGACCCCATCATGACTGCATTGTATGAACTTATAGGCGTTGCCACGGATGTGACAGAGATGTCCACGGCGCAACTCACGGCACAGCCAAAGATATGTGAATCACTTGTCCAACGTGTCCAGACAATCGGAAGGGCATGGGACGACCACCCAGATTGGCACGGACGTAACTGGTATGTGCAAGTACTCCTCGCCGTGGCGAGCCTCAGCCGCGTGGTCGAATGGTGGGAAGCGGAGAAACAGTTCTGGAACTTCGATGACAACGAGGATGAACAGGACGAACCTCTCATGTTCGTCATGAAGCCTGCAGACGATGTTCTTCCTGTATCTGCGCCGATAACCCGGCATCGTCCTGATGATGGGGCTTTACTGCGGTCCTCAGCAGAGGACGAACAACGGCTCCGTTCAACCAGGGCCATTAGCCAAGGCAGGCGGTCGAGAGATGAGTACACGAAAGATCCCACTCGGAAATCCACTTCTCCGGAGCCACCGTCCCGCACTTCGCATAAATTGACAGAAACTAACGAGTCCGCTCGCGTCCTGGCAACTGAACGCCTACGACTACAGGCTGAGACAGCACAAAACCAAAACATCGTGCTCGAGTTGAGCCTGGATGGCGATCACTTCGTATGGGCAAATCACGCATGGAGGGTTGTCGTCGGGTAGGTCTACAACCCCTGAACAGGTGACCACGGATCGTTGACGTCTGCCGTAATTAGCACGGATCCTAGTGAACTTCCGGGAACTCGAATATCAAGCCTTCTCGCCCCGTCAGATTGGTCAGTTTTCAGGGATGCAACCTATCGTTTGCAACGAGACGATTCCCGCACTGTCGAAGTGCGCTTCAAACTCCACGTTCAACCTGAGAGTGAGAAGGAGGTGCCGGCAAATGGCATTTTTTTCCAGCAGATGGAAGGACAGGGGATGCTCATGATTGACCGCGAGGACGCACAACCTTCCCACACAATGTGGGTCGTGCGGCCAGCAGGGCCTCCACGGTTTGAATTCTCCTCCCCTTCCATTGTCCTCGAGGCAGGTGAAGCAGCCCCTCAACTTACCCCTGATATTCCTGAAGCCACAGCCGCCACAGCCGCCACCGAGGACATTGGGCAAGAGCCCGATGCATCGTTTCCTTTCACACAGCCCATCTCAACAGAGCCAATTTTATGCCGCATATGCGAGTGCCAGATCCCACAGTGGTACTTTGAGAAACATAGCGAGACCTGCGTGGAAATCCACCGCCTTGAAGCGGAGATAACCGAGTGCAACGAATCTATCGGCGAGCTGAAGAATACAATACGCGACCTCCTTCTCGCACTGGAAACGTCTTCACCTCCCATGACTCCGGAATACCGCGGACTCCCGATCTTCACGCCATCGACGTCCCCCAGTATGTCGAGTCCGTTGCATTTATTCCGTACCAAGAAAACAGGTATGGGAGTGAAGAAGATGCAGCGTCGCCTCTTGGAGCAATTGGATGAGATACTGCAGTTGGCTTTTGAAATTACCATACCGTCGCTGAAAGAGGAGGAATCAAAGGAACCCATTGAACGGCAGAGGCTGCTTTCGCCAACCTCTGAGCAAAAAGTAACGCAGGTGAAGACTTGGTGCAAGCCGACCATTGATGATGCCGCTTTGAAGCAGCTCACAGAAGATGCTGAACGCGTCATGCGTCAGAAGGTCGACAACGTAGTGCGCATGGAGAACACGATCCGGTATTCGGAAAAGATATGGCACGAGTGGGAACGGAGGGTCGGGGAGGGTTTGGCGACGGGGGACTCTGATGACGGGAGCGATGAAAACGAGAACGATGTGGGTGATCAAGCGGATGTTCTTACCGTGGAAGGTATCGACACTGTGTCCTCTTCTGAGGCTCAAACCGCTGTTAATTCCTCTGAGGATATTCTTTCCTCTGATCCCACACCAATGGCCTCTTCATCCCCTATCCCCATTGGAACACCCAATGAAAGCCGACCCATGGTTTCAGTGCCAGCACCAACTTTCCATCAAACATGGCAAATGATAAACAAATTGCCTACTCGCTCATCCACTCCATCTTCTATTTCTTCTCCCCTAGCTCTTGCCGTGCCGATTACGGCTACCTCCTCGGACGAACAACCTCCCTACATGGACCTGAACGACGTTCTCATCGAGAACGCAACAATAAGGACTCGGAAATCCGCGTCCAACTTGCTTGAACCCCGACTTTTGGTTACGCCGCCTTTGTCACCAAGCATGTATCCCCGAGAAGTCCAACCAACTCGTCGTGGCCATCGTCGACATTCTACAGTTAATCCCGTACTTAGTCCTACCATGTCCAGCGCTCCGCTTTCTCCTCGCCAGCCGTCTGCGGCTCCCTTGTCCCGATCTACACCCACCTCAATCAAGGACTTCGATATTATAAAGCCAATCAGCAAAGGCGCATTTGGTTCAGTGTTTCTTGCCAAGAAGAAGGTCACTGGTGATTATTACGCTATCAAGGTGTTAAAGAAAGCGGATATGATTGCCAAGAATCAGATTACGAACGTCAAGGCTGAACGCATGATTCTCATGAAGCAGGCGGAGTCTCCTTTTGTCGCCAAGTTGTACTTTACCTTCCAGAGCAAGGAGAACTTATACTTGGTGATGGAATACCTTAACGGAGGGGACTGTGCTGCGCTCATCAAATCCTTGGGTTCTCTTCCTGAAGAGTGGACGCGCCAGTATATTGCCGAGGTCGTGCTGGGCCTGGATTATTTGCATCAACGTGGTATCGTCCATCGGTTAGTACTTGCTCCCTAGGCACTCATGATTCCTTACTGATTGCTCGTCTGCAGAGACCTAAAGCCAGATAACCTGCTCATTGACCAGCATGGCCATCTGAAGCTGACAGATTTCGGTCTAAGCAGGATCGGTCTTTTAGGCCGTCAGACACGGGAGGGTCATCTAGGCTTAGCTTTACGTCCTCGAACAAGATACGACTCGCGTTCACGTCCTCCTTCTCTTGATTCCGGCTTGATGTCTTCACCGTTGGTAGCAGTTGATCCTGGAAGTTCATATTTCAATCAAGGAACACAGAGGGTCTCAGCGTCGCCCTATTCGTTCCCTTCGGATGATGTCAGTGAATCCAGTGGGTCAGAGTCATTGTCCAATTTTTATCCACGGCGAAGCAAGACAGGCGAGAGCCCTCTGCAGTCATTTGCGAGTGAGCTGACGACGGATTTGCGGTTGTACTCTGGAGGAAACACGCCTCCTGGCGAGCAGAAGTTTGTTGGCACGCCTGATTACCTAGCTCCAGAGACGATCCTTGGGTTGAGAGGTGACGACGCTGCAGTCGACTGGGTAAAGTCGTTCGATTTCCATGATGCCTTGTCACTCACTTCGTTATCAGTGGGCTCTCGGGGTAATAACTTATGAATTTTTGTATGGAATACCACCCTTCCATGCGGAGACCCCGGAGAAGGTGTTTGAGAATATCCTTTCTGGTCAAATTGAATGGCACGAAGAATGGGTCGAATTTTCTTTCGCAGCCAAGGAATTTATGCAACGATTGATGGACCGGAATCCGACCACTCGGCTTGGTGCGAATGGTGCTGACGAGGTTAAAACCCACCCATTCTTTGAAGGTATCGAATGGGATAAAGTCACTTCGACAGAAGCAGCCTTCATACCCCAGGTCACAGATCCAGAGTCGACGGATTATTTCGATCCCCGCGGAGCGATACCACAATTATTCCATGATGACGAAATATCGCTCACGAACCCCCTCGATAGTCCTGCCTTGAACCCCATAGGCCAGAGTTCTCAACTGCCTTCATCTTCTCTGCCAGTCAACCGAGATTCGGCCCCGTCGCCTGCCAGTGACGATTTCGGGTCGTTTAGTTTCAAGAACTTGCCGGTACTCAAGCAGGCCAACGACGATGTAATACGCAAACTAAAGACAGACCAACTCACACCGATTAGTCACACGCTGGCGGATCCTACGAACATATCGAGGAGGCGGAGCAAATCGCAGCGTCATAAAGCGAAACCCCCAAGTGTTGTGACGGCCATTGAACAGAAATTCTCCCAAGGACCACCGTCTCCTTGTACCTCGACCTCGTCGATTGCATCCTCGCCATCGAGAGCGAGCATCCCGCCATCTACACCGGCAAGTATCTCCGGTAGCCATACTCGTAAACCCTCTGAATTTGGTGCAATCGAGCGCTTTAAACTCAATTACCTTGAGGGCGTCGAGAGGAGGAATACGATGCCTAGCCGATTGCGGACGGCATCGATTTCGAGTAGTACTGGAGACTTCTCTGGATCTGAGAATTGGCCAAGCTCTGCAGGACAGGGATCTGGAAACTTTGAGACGCCTCCATCTTCTCTGCATTCCATTGACTTGCGCAGGGGACCTGACCCAACCGATCGTGCGGTTACTTGTTTACTTGCAGAGGACAATCCGATCACGGCCAAGATTATCGAGACGTTGTTGATTCGTCTTGGTTGCCGTTGTGTGGTTGTTGCGGACGGCGCTGAGGCTATCAGCGTCGCGATGGGAGATATCAGTGAGTGGCGGTGGGTTGTCATGCGCAGAGTGATACTAATCTTGTGGTGGCAGAATTTGACTGTATCCTGATGGACCTGCACATGCCAGTTTGTAAGTACCCGCTCTTACTAGCATGCCCTGGCACACTGATAAGCGCTTTGCTAGTGGACGGAGAGAGTGCTGCGAGATACATCAAGACTACGACTAACAGGAACAGTTCGACGCCAATAATCGCTGTCAGTGCCTACAGTGCGGCAGACACGAATGAACCTAATAGTTTGTTTACGGCTTCCTTGGCCAAACCATTGCAGCGAGCGGACCTGCTTGCTGTGATGAGGAAGCTTGGATTTAAGACGTCGGCTGTGCATGGTGCCTCGTACCCCGCTAAGCTAGTTACGTCCCGTGTGTCCTGAGTGGTTTATTCTTCGTTATCGTTTTGTGATTGTCTGTCGATTGCACCTATGCCTTGCTTCGTTGACGAGCATCCATGCTTTCGCTTTCTCGCTGCATAGTTGTACGCTAGACACGAGCGCCCATTTGTACGCCTTGCCAATTAGCATTTGTATTCACTGTTCACGTGATTCAGGGGCATGCATTGGATTGCCTGTCCTCTGCCCTCGTCTCTCCCCATCCACACATCCTGTGCGCTGGTCTCTCCATTCCCTATACCGCACAGACCAGCCACGGAACAACGCATCTGAGCTGACCCCGCCGTAGTCGCCCGCCAGATTCAAATGCAATCTTATGATCACAGAGGTGAATTCGGTCTTTCTATCTCGGAACCGCTCACATATCACCCCTCCACACAGTCCCATACCCACTCCATCGCTATACCACTGTCCCACCCCCATCATCGCGCCCGCCTCAGATTCCCCCTCGACCGCGCCATGCAACTTTGTCATCAGAACAACCGCCACTTATGTCTGGTCTCCCGCTCTCCATGCCCCAGCCATCCATACCTGCGAGTCTCACCCCAGGTCGCCAGCGCGCCCAGTCAGCCTGGGATACCTCTGTCCTGAATCTGGGTCTTCATCCCCCACCCGCTCCATCAGCTTCCTCGCACTTCCCAGGTCACATGTCACTCTATGGTGACTTTTACTTCTCGCAACCCCCGCCTCCCCTCCCTCCGCCGCCTCCGCCGCCTCCGCCGCCTCTTCCCCAGAGACCGCCCGCCCTGGTCAATCCGCGCCCACCCATTCCTCCAAAACCATCTGCCTTGATCACACCTTCGCCACAGAGAAATCCTTTGTACCCACAGTCAATACCAGTCAGTATGGCGCCTGGTTCTTCCGCTATGTTCCCTTGTGATTCGATGTCTCGGTCCCCATCAGAGGACAAAGAAATAGCTCTTGCCCTTGCCCTCTCCGCTGCAGAGGTCAACCATGAAGAGGAATTGGCCCAAGCATTGGAAGAGTCGCGATTAATTACAAACTCGTTCGACGACAACGCCGCCATTTCACAATTATCGCAGCCCTCCCCTTCTACATCCGCAAAACTCACTGCGCCACCGAGCCCAGCAGACAGCGTCAGTTGGCTTCATTTGTCTACTCCAACCACACCGCAGCATGGTCCGAATTCAATGATCGGTGAACCTCCTCCCTGGAAACAACCAGAAGACAGCAAAAGTCTTTCAAATAACAATGGACGCCTTACTAATGAGACCTTCCAACCTACCTCAGCAGACACCCGCGATTCCCAGTTTACACCTGCTGATTCAACGCCAGTTCCCTCGTTGTACTGTAATGTCGTATCTAGCCTTGTCACGAAACCCATTTCTAGTATACCCAGCAGCCCAAACCCCTCCACGACGCATACTCCTCATCCACCAACTTCTCCTTCAACAATTTCTTTGGTCCATCCCCCTGGCGAACACCTAGTGTCCCCAGAACCACCCTCTGAGCCCTCATCATCGTCACCACCCCCATTTATTAGCAGCGACCATTCCTCGTCGATTTCTCTCGCTACGAAATCCAGCTACACTTTGAACACTGCGTTGGAAAGTAGCGTGTCTTTGACGAAGTCTGCGAATGGCGACAAGTTCTCCCCTGCAGCGAATAAATCTCCTAGGACACCTGCAAGTCCAGATATGTCTCTGGAGGCCAGTCACCTGAACCTTCACGATGAAGAGGAAGACGCTGATCCACCCGCACGACCCATCCTTACGTATTCAGCAAATCAATATGTGGACGTTGAGCTGCTAATGGGTGTCTGTAAGTACGGATCTCCAGTAGATGTACACCTCCTGACCTGGACCGTCAAGCGCTGGGATTTGACCGTCCAGTGATCTCAACAATTCTCACCCCCATGAAGGAACAAATACCTAATGTCATCCGGCTTCCATATGCAAAAGGCCCCGCTCTATTCTTTCAAGCCTCAAGCTGGCGTCGCCTGTTGAAATTGATGGCTCGACTCAGTACCACTCGCATGGAACCTACATTGGAAGCCCTGGCTGTGGCTCAGCATGAGTTAAAACTACGGACCGTCATACAGTTTGTCAAGGTGAGTGAGCCCGTTCTTGCACGTTCGTGAGCTTCTGTTGACAGGACCCACAAGGTTCACCACTCTTCGTCTGAATGGAGAACATTGCTCTACTTCACTACTGACATGCCTGTCCCACCGTCTGTGCAAAGCCCACACCGATACACGAATGGTGACGTTAGTGTACTCCCATTTTCATACACACTTTTTCCGCTCCCGACACTCTTACGTGACGGTCCAGAGACATCGATGGTGAAGTACTATGTCGTCCCATCGACCCCGACGACCCCCTACCCCTCCCTCCCCATCAACTTTCCTAACCTGGCTATGTATCTCCAGTCTGCCGTCCAGGATTCCCGACGGGCTTCCAGTGATACTTCCGGCGGACTGCGGAAGTTGGCTCAATTCATCGATAGTTGCTTTCCTGGCGATGCTGAAACTGCGGCCGCAATTGACGACGACTCGACGCCGAAGAAAGGGGTTGGTGGCATCTTCAAACGGGTGATAGGGAGGTCAAAAGGGCCTAAGGGGAGCCGAGTGAACGAGGGGATCTATGACCTTGTCACACCGTTCGTGGCAGATGAATGGGGCTGATGTGGGTGCAGCGAGACATCCTCGATGTACGCCAAAGAACCTGACCAGTCCCGTGATAGATAAGAGTCTAGAAGACACGTACGTAGCACATAGTACTATACAAGAGCGCTAGTCGTAGTATTTCGTATTAGCTTGTACATAGCCTTTCTTGCAAGTAGGATTAGCACCTGGGTTGTCTATATGTATGTGGAAAGTAAACGCGCTGAAAATCAGTGTCATTGGCACTGATTTTGCCTGAATCAATGTCACTGGCACTGATCTAGTGGACACTTCTTTTCAGTGTGCACTTTTCGGGGCACTGATTTTCACTGGTATGATGCGAGGGCAGCAAACGCGGGGATGTATGGGCCCAGTGCTGGTCCAATGTAGAGCGAAACAGGCTAGGAGAACGCAGATGAGCGTGAGGAACAAAGGCGGAATCTGAGGGGCACATAAATTCGCGAAGGGCGATTTGCTCAGGACGTGGGTCCACAACCAGCACCATCACATGCAAGATGCGAGAAGTCGCGACGGGAATGAGACAGTGCGGGCGGCGGACCGTGGATGGGCCTCATATGGTTGCGGTGAACGAGGCTCATAGATGACACAGGCATCTCTCCCTTTGCCCTCTTCTGCTAATTGTAAACCAAACCATCCTCTCAACGTCTAACGCCAGCGATGCCAAAGAAAAACCGCAATACTGCAGACAGCCAATCCAGCCAACGCGAGGTATGCGAATCCCACACCACACGAGGGGGGACTCTGATGTCGTTTCAGCATTCTCCTTACCCGACTCTCTCTGCCTCTGGGGGGCCGAGTGTCTTGACTAGGCCCCAGCACAGGCGACAGCAGGAGACTGAGGGGCCACCACGTCCTTCCGAGTCATTTGTCGCTAACTCTGCCACTTCAGTAGGGTCATCTGCTGTGTTCGAAGAGGTATGATGTTATCTACGCATCCGCGGGCTGGATCTGAAGTGTCTACATGCGGCGAACCACACAGCCCATGGCGATTGGCCTTGAAAACATCCGCGCCGTCGTACTCAAACCTTTCACTTTCACCGGTCCTGGAGAAACACGGGGGAAGGGCGTGCTGCTGCTACCACGAGTCCGTGCACATGCAGCCATGCATTGCTGACGCTTATCGATCGCACTAGGTGCCGGGC
This sequence comes from Scleroderma bovista, assembly GCA_037178675.1. NCBI lineage: Eukaryota > Fungi > Basidiomycota > Agaricomycetes > Boletales > Sclerodermataceae > Scleroderma > Scleroderma bovista. The sequence continues at coordinate 38,790 of JAYMGJ010000352.1, forward strand.
GATATCCAACCTGTTCCGACAATACTCGACCACACACAGGAAGCACATATGGACCCCATTCCTGGCCCAGCGGAGACTGCTGTTAATGCGCTCGGTTTCGTAGGCACTGGATATCGCCAAACCCTTAGCGCTTTCAGTACAGTCATCAATGGCATTACTAGTTTGTCATCCCAATGGCAGACGGTCAAGCTTGACTAATAATCACGCATAGATCCATCCACACGCTCAGATTGCCTTGAGTGCATTGAACAGGGCCCCCAAGGTATGCATTGATCACGCCCGATGTTAACGGGAATCTGGACAGCTGATGCTGTCGCATCCGAGTATCGGCGCATCTATCGGGGGGCTCGTTACTATAATCGAACGAACTTACGAGCCCATCCTGGAAAACAGGTCTTCATCGAAGATCAATGCGACGAAAGACATCCTAGTGGATATTGCCCAAGTCGTACTGGAATGCGCGTAGTTCATCACAAAGTACTCGGAAACGAAATCTTTCTGTACGCCACCTATTCCTGTAGAACAGGATGTAGTACGTAGGTAATCATGTATTACAAGCCCCCTCACGTAGCCTTGTGACGAACATTGCGACCCTCAGAATAGTAATTAGATTGTGTTGGAGCAGGCTCCATCTGCATGCGTTCCCATGCCCGCTTCGCATTCGTCGCGCCGCAAGTCACCTCTGTGACCGTCTTGAAGGCGTCCATGAGGATCTCTATGACAGCCGCGTGATCGAGAGCAAGTTTGTCGCCAGAATCACGGGACAACTGAATAAGCTTATAGAGTCGGGTAACGGTTGGCTTCAATGCCTCGAAATAAGGCGTGAAATCACTGAGTACGCTTCTCGAAGATAATTGGCCTAGCTTTTGGTCACAGAGACCTTGGATGTCGTTGGGTGTCTTCGCCAAGGCCCACTGCTTGAGACTGGTCTGCTCGATGTTCCGATCACTGCGAATCTCGTTCGGTGCTTGATAGAGAACGCACACCCAAACGAGAACGTAAATGACCGATTCCAGATCATGCGAAAAATTGTGCGTAAAGTTGTTGCTCGGGCTACTATACTCCTGGAGGAGATCAATGGCCATAAATGGTAGGGTGCCCTGCATCATTCAAAGGCAGATTAGAAAATTAGATGAAACACTAACAGTGCGATCACCGCTTGATACCCCCTGCTTCTCTGCATTGAGCATATCAGCATAATCGAAGTCGATAAGGAGGCCACGGTGAAATTGCTTGCTCGCGATGACGTGTTCCCGTTCCTGTCGATCGTGCGATGTAGCAGTCCATGGAGTATCACAGATAAACATGAGAATGTTGTTGATACTAATGTCTCGGTGAAGAATATTGTAAACGTCCACAAGAACAAAATGGACTGATAGGGAGGGGAATGAGCATTTGACGAAGTAATGAAAGTAATATTACTCACCATGGACAATGTCAATGAAAATGCTTACGAGCTCCTGCAAAGAGGAGAATTTGACAAGGGGGTCGCCCACAGGTGTCAGCAGGAGACGTTGATGAAGACGAGTCTCTCGAAGTCCTTGTTTCCGACCAAAAATGGTGGCCGGAGCCAGTCTGTGGTTTCATCAGCACCTTCAGTCTGAACCGTCCAGGCCTCGACTAGCTGGGAAACGCCCAAGAGCCCCTTGATCTTGAGCAGAATTTCCTCCTCCGTATGCTTTCTCCCCTTGTGTGTCCACAGTAATCTTTTAGGACATAGAGCTTCTTTTTCCTTATCACGAGCCAGGAGCTCGTTCCCCTCCCTCTAATCAAGTAGCTACTGTATAAGTGGTGTAAAACAGTATATGTAGACTCGCGAATATAGATTATCCGAGACTTTTGGACTGCGGAAGTGCTGCATGGGCGATACAAGATGGAAGGAGACGCGGCAGGATCAATGAAAGTTGGGTCAAACCCTAGTTTGTCGAGACTCCCAAAGGAAAGTGTATAAATGACACGGGCAAAGAGGTCAGAGAACTTGTGAAGGTTGCGTCCTAAAGAATGGATCGCACCTGAGCGATCGAAGATATGAATGCGGAATTCTTGGCGAACGAGAGAAATGGCAACCACGAAGCGTCTACTAGGCTGTGACATGAACACAGCGTACGCCTTGCGAGTGATATCGCGTCGCAGTTGGGCGCTGTATGTTGAGGATGTGAGTTCAAGGAAAGAGATAACATTGTGCCATGCAAAACCAGTATCTTGGTCCAGCTGGCCACAAAGAACAATGTCGGGTTTAATAGACATGTGGCAATTCTCTACTGGCTTTGCGGCATACTGTGAGGACCAGAGACGCAAGTGATGCACCTTGGATGCTGACCGCGTAAGACGAGTTTCATTCCAACCTTCCAGACTAGATCGGCTGGAATTACTCTGCAGAGCTGGGGGGGTAAACGAGGAAATAATCCCATTGAGCCAAGTAGCAACGCCAGCCTCTTCGGAACCAGCGATAGGAATGAGTCCTTCAACAGTCTCTTGCAAGTCTGTGTCAGGAATGTCGCGTGTGACTGGTTCCCGCCTGAGCGACGCTCTAGAGCGCCTTTTCGAACCTGAAGTAGTGGTGGGCTGCTTGGATGTGGATTGGCGAGTGCTTTTTTGGGGTGGATTAGATTGGGACCTCTAGCTAAAGGGCAAGAGTTAGAAGCTCCACTCGGAATAGTGGACTGGCGCAGCAAGTGGGGAATCAGAGAAGGTTCCCAGTAACCACCACGAAAGAGTGGTGTGTTGTTGGTTGCTTTCAAGAGCTCAGCCCTGATTTCACCGATGTTCTCGAGATGCGAGAGCTGGTACCAAAATACAACATAGTTTCCTTTAGACCCGGCCTCCTCAAATAGCGTAGCACCCTCAAGTTCAGTGGCAAGGTCGGCGTCAAGAGTGGCAACCTTGAAGACTCTGCCATCCAGCGGGACTGAGGATGTTTTCGGGCACAGCGGAGTGATAGAAAGGTCGGATATCGCGTTTCGAGGACGGGGAAGAGTGAGGAGCATCGTCAGATCAGATCACTGGGAGGCGGAAACAAACGGTGTACAGTAGCAGTTGGAACGACTATCTTCCTCTAACTTAGAGTCTGGCTTTGGGAGACTATTAAGCAGCTTGTTGTGGCCAAACCTAGCCAAATGCAAGTTCCTGGCACAAGCACGTTGAATATGTCTGGCTCCCATGTCGTCGATTCCGAGGTCACTCTGACTATTCCTCCACTCTCAGTAGAGGATGAAGGTGTGTACCTCATTGCACGCCCGAACAAATTCTAATCTTCATTTCAGACGCCATCATACACACCAGAATAACAAATGATGAACGACCTCTCCGCCGCATCGTGAAGAAGTTCCACACATATGCCTCTCTAGCGTATGCATCCCCTGTCCAGTCAAGTCATACGGGAAACAGCATAGATGATGCACGAGAGGCGTTCCTCATTGAACTGTCTTCCTTTGAGCTCTCATTGAAGAAGAGCCTCATGGTCTGCGAGGCTGAGTCCAGGCAAGTAGAGGAGTATCAGCGCGAGCGGCAGAGAATTGGTGCGTTGTATTCTATCACGAAACTTTGCCTATCACCAGTAACATGCTCTCAGAACAGGAACATGAAGCACTGCGTAGTCAAATCGCAGAACTCAAGGTTGCACTGGAACACGCGCAGACGGAGCGGAAGAGGATGATAGAATATGATTCTATTGCAGAAAAAATCAACACTCTCCCTGGCCGCGATGAACTACTACAGTGCGTGGGCTGTCTCATGTTCACACTGGGCGGATTTGCTGATAGGCATCGGGTCAACTAGGTCGATCTCACTTCTGGAAAATGACATGGCGGCTATTCGCGCGGAGCACGAGACGCAGGAGCGTATAATTCGAGGACAAAAATTTGCATTGGATAGCATTGTTATTGACCTTGGGTCATTGCGTCTATTGGGAAAGGATAGGGATGCTTCACGCCTCGCTACCCCAGTAGCTACGCCTGCGCCTGACCTTCCCGATTCAGACGAAAGTGGGCAGAGTTCGTTACCAAGGGATGAGGAAAAGCAGGATGGTTTCGAATATGGTGAACTTCCTGAGGGGATGGAAGATGGAGGGGTCGACGGGCCAGCCGATTTGCTGTCATCGTCAAAATTCGGTCTGTCTGCGCAGGGATTAGTTTCGCGGCAGTCTGGCACACCTCTGTCCTCACAGAGGGGGCCACAGTCTCAAGGTGCCGTGCCAGCTGATGGTGATGATGATGACATAGAGATGGGAGAGGTCGCTGAGGATCCGAAACAACCCAAAGCCAAGAGAAAGCTCCGGGAAGAGCTAGAGGAAGGAGAGGCAAGCGACTCGAGTAGTGCGCTGTCTGATCCTCCAGACGACTGAAGTGGTATTTCGAAACGACCGTACTCGTGTCATAAAGTTCTATTCTGTGGTGCTAGGTCTGATCTGTATGGTCATCAGGTCTCGCGCACATACAACCTCTCCGTCGTAGCATTCCTTGGCCAAACTTGTAATTGCCTGCATCACCTTGCTTGCATCTCCATTCACATCGTCGTTCCCTGGATACCTTGATGAGAAGTGGTTAAGAATCAATTTCCGAGCGCCAATACGAGTAGCAAAAGTCCCTGCAAGTTGGGGAGTTGAGTGTCCCCTTGATCTTGCCCGCGCTTCAACACTTTCGAAAGTGTCATTAGGTTTGGTAGAGGGATCGACCTGTGGGAGGTATGCATTGGTTGCTTCATGAACAAGGACATCTGGTGAAGCGGCTAGGTTGGATATGGGAGAAGGATCATAGGTGTCCCCGAGTATCACGATCTTTCGTCCCGGTCGGCGAGGGGGACCGTGCAGTACAGTCCCGTCAGGGAGCTCGACACACTCTCCCTGTTGCAAGCGACTCATCACTGACATTGGAGCCTTGGTCCGCTTGATGTCCGGGATGTATTTCTTTGGATCCATCTTCCCTGGTACGGGTGCCTCTGATATGACGTACCCTATACAAGGCACAGAGTGTAGGATGGGAGCTGCACAGACACTGACAGTATCATCTTGGAAGATATCTTTCCATGTGCCGTCGATCTGTGGTATATTGCGACCACTGGGTAGTTCTGAGGCGTGGCAAGGAAGAGAAATCCCATCACCATGCTGCGGATCTTCAGGGAAACGCAATTCATGGATAACATAGTGGCGGGCCAAGATGCTGCGGGTGAACATGAGACCAGCACGAACGTACGCGCGAGTGCCGAGTGGACCGTATATTTCGATAGGCTGTGGTTAATGGCAATCAGGTAGACTCGAGTGAGTTAGTCGACGAGCTTACTGACATCATGTTCTTCCTGACTCTGCACGCGAGGATCCTCAACATCATCGACGATGCCCCCCGCACCGTTGGCTAAGGAAGTCATCAAAGGCACCAGCCCAAAAATGTGGTCACCTGTCTGTAACGTTAGTTATTGATTCACTACAGTTCACTACCTACTCGGTGTGATGCGACGTACCATGGGTATGGGTGATAAATATCTTGTTGATCTTGCTCATCTTTACTACGCTCTTTTGGAGCTGATGCTGGGTAGCCTCTCCACAATCAAAAAGCCAGACATCGCCTCGCAGACGCACTGCAAGAGCTGAATGGTTCCTTGTAAAGGACGGTTGGGCTGAAGCAGTCCCCAGAAAGACGAGATCGATGGTCCCCAATGCCTTGGCTGTCATTACCGTGAAAAGATTATCAGCGACATCAAGACGACGTGCAGCAAAAACTGTGTCCTTGGCAGGAATCGAACCTGCGGCTACACGGAATTGTGCAACCACAACGTGTTGATTTAACCACTAATCGACAAGGACTTGCACATTCCAGCCTTAGGGAAGTACTTGATTATAGGGAGTCAGAAAGGCAGGAGTATTGTTCGTTCTAACTTTCGACGGTCATGCATCCACGCAATCGATACGCCTGCCCACCAGATTTCGTAGCCCTTGCGAGGCGCTATCCTCCTCTCAGACCACAGTATGTCCCTCCACAAATAGCAACCTACCATCTTAACTTGCATCAAGTGTATTCCTCACACATACAGGTCCGTCGATAGATTTTAGAAGTCCATTGGCCCAGAGGTTAGGACAAAGGTCCTCTGCAGGTTTTTGCACCAGTATTCATTGAAGTGTGAGGCGTTTGACAGAGGCACTACTCCATGTTGACTTTGAGATCAATCTCAGTCTGCCCGACAACCGTTTGTGTCCTCCTGTGAGCGTCATTCAATGTCTCATGGTATGTCCAATAAGTTCGAGTTCCCTCAGGTTCCGAATAGGTGAGCCGCGCTAGTCCTTGCACCATTAAGCTTCTCACTAAGTATTGTCACCGAAGGCTAAACTACGTGCTTTGGATACAAGATATCGTCAGAGAAACGGCTTCAGATATTGAAACTGTGCGAGGAATCGACATGTATGCTTCGCGATATTCAACGGGAAGAGTGGCTTACTAGGATGTACAGAGGAACAGGAGCATCTGTGGTATATCCTTTACTTGCTTGCCGATTAGAGCCAACGTGGCAATTCATTGGTACTGGTACGTTCCCGCTTTTACACAAGGAACTAAACTACTGAAGGAATAGTGCCTGAATAAGATGTGGACAAGGACTCATTAGCTTGCGCCCGAGAGAACGTAGAGCGCAATGGTCTTTCAAACAGAGTGAGGATCGTGGAAGTATCACCAATGGGATCCATGTTATGGCCTCTGGAGGAGGATACATTGTCAACGTGCGAGATTCTTTGGCTGCATCTGATTTTCTGGAGGATGAACCAGCAACAGATATGAATTTGTCATGTGTAATCCTCCGTTCTATTCCAGCCTAGAAGAGCTTGCCCAGTCTGCGGAAGCCAAAGAGTTTATACCCAATGCGGTACCGATTATCTCTCTCTGCTCACGTTGTTCTTCTCAGTCTCTACTGTTAGGCCTGTACAGGAGCTGAGTCAGAGATGATTACACCAGGTGGAGAGGTGGCCTTCGTTTCGCGTATGTTTTCCGAGAGTCTTCGGCACAAGTCTCGCTGCAGGTCGGTGAATATCGTGGGCAATTGAAACGTTTTATCTTACTGTTTTGGCCAAGGTGGTACACATCAATGTTGGGAAAATTAGCCTCTCTTCCTGAGATAGTGACCCTTTTACGAATTAATCAAGTAGATGTCCTTCCTTTACTTCTTAGTTGTGGATACTGACTTCCACTAGATCGACAACTATGCTGTTACCGAGTTCGCTCAGGGACAGACCCGCCGATGGGCCATAGCCTGGAGTTTTGGGACACATCGTCTTCCAGATGTAAGTGCTTGCTGACGGTTGCTTTACCCAGCGTCACTCATCTCTCACAGTCCTATGGTCGAATAAGCAACCCAACACTGCAGAGCATTATGCCCGCGAGAACTACACTATACCAGCAACTATCAGTTTTCCCTTCCCTTTCGGTTCTGTCGAGCACCCTGGATAGTGCGCTCTTGGATATCAATGGTTTATCCATATCTTGGGACAATAGCAGTCAGTCTTGTCTGATAAAAGCAACGACGAACACCTGGTCGAGAGCCGCGCGTCGGAGGAAGGCTGGGAAGTCTTCGCAGCCGTTCTCGTCTTCGCAGTTTTCTCCGATTGTCATGCAAAGTAGAATCTACTGCCGAGAGGATGTAAGCAGCGAAAAGCACAAATTGCTTCTGGAATATCAGTGGGTAGAGGGCAGCGAGCGCAGTATTTTTGACAGCTTTGTCAACCATGTTAACCGCAAGCTCTCTTCAATTACAGTTACTCAGGTTGTACAGCACTGATTAAGTGGCTCGCAATGACTTTCGTCACCGCATGGGTGCGTGTGGTGCAGGTTTTTGGTGGTCGTGGTCATGCTTATACCAGTCGTGTGGTCAAGTGATTTCAGAGGTGTAAGCTCATTTCATTACACCAAATAGTACTTGCGACTAGATTGACCATTGACAAGTTTGTCTCATAGACGGTCCTGTCACCAGAGGTCACGAACAATGTTAAAAGTTTAAAAGTTAATGCATTACTCAACGGAGCACCCCTCGCTCACTCTACCAAAACTTAAACTTTGACTTTAATCCTTGAAACGATGCCTTGCCGAGATGATCCTGGCTGTGGTCATGGCCACGGCGGGTACAGCGAGGATGGACGTGCTCGGTGGCATTGGTCGCAGAGATACTGACCCGGATGCTGGTTGTGGTCCTTCCCCAGTCGCACAAGATGGTGCACCTATTGCATCCAGCACTACTTTATCTGGGCACATGTTCAAAAGCAGTTGGTGTACAAGGAACGAGGCACGGCACCACCGGTAGATCTCTCGATATATGGTCCAACTTCCGCAACATACATTGGACAATAATTGGAATAATTTACTGCCTCCAATATCCGGTGCCAACTAATGCAAGCATTCGCCATTGGAGGCCGACGCCCGTGTACCCTTCGTTCATCTGGGTTCCATTTCTTACAGTGCTCAAGCGCTCACCTCTGATTATTGGCAACTGAGCAACAACAGGATGAAGTAGCACAAGGTCGAGGGGAGATGTATAAGCACAAGCAGCCATAGGTCCAAGAGATAAAATAGATCAGTGGGTGTCATGGAATGTCTAGACCATGTGCTCGTAACAGACCAGCCCATCTGTAGAGAGGTAAAAATTCCATAACACGGCAAATGCAAGTGAACTCACTCTTCTTTCTCTGCTTCCAGCTCGGAAATCCGTCTCTTGAGTTTCCTGAGAGGGTCAATTAGTAAGAGTAAACTTGGCTGAATCTGTGCTTACGAATTCTCTTCATTGAGAGTGTTCCTTGACTCCTTCGTCTTGCTGAGATCCTCAGTCATGGCCTGCCATGCCTCGTCCCGCGGAAGATTCACATCATTATACATGGCATCAAGTTCCTCGTTGAAAGCCT
>JAYMGJ010000353.1:0-29610 GCA_037178675.1 Scleroderma bovista
GTGAGTAGTTGAAGTGCGTCATCCACATTTGCCAGCGTGCTTGGCGCTTAGACAGATTCTGCGACTTCGTAAAGTACATTAAATTATGATGGTCCATATATATCTCAAAGGCATAAGGAGTGGCTTCGAGATAATGGTGCCAGGCCTCAGTTGCTTTTATGATGGCCAGCATTTCTTTGTCATGAATAGGATAGTTTCATTCGGGAGGTGTCATGGAATGTGACATGTATGCGACGGGTCTGAATTCGCCGTCTTCACACTTCACGGATATCACTCCCCTGACGGCGAACTCAGATGCATCTGTTTCCAGGCGGAATTCACAATCTTGATCGGGGTACTGAAGTACCAGAGCATGAGTAAAAGCAGCTTTCAAAGCTTCAAACGCAGCGCGTTCCTTCTCTCCGAAGTTAAATATAGTGTCTTTACATGTAAGATCAGTCATGGGTCTAGCCATGATTGCATAGTCTTTAATAAAGTGTCTATAAAAGTTGCCGAGTCCTAAAAATGCACGAACCTGCTTCACGTTTGTTGGCTCAGGCCACTTTAAAATAGCATTAACTTTGTCAGGGTCCATTTTGATTCCCTCATGTGAAACGATCATTCCAAGGAAGTCAACTTCGGTAACGCAGAAGCGACACTTCTCGGGTTTGATGTAAAGATCATTATCACATAAATGTTTCAAAACTTCTAGCATGATTCTATCATGCTTTTCCTGATCGTCCGTGTTTGTAAATATCATAAGGTCATCTATATACACCACACAGACATCTGACATATCATGGAAGATTTCGTTCATCATCTTCTGGAACGTTGTGGGTGAATTACAGAGACCAAAATACATAACAACGGGCTCATAAGCCCCTTTGTGCATTACAAACGCAGCCTTCCACTCATCGCCTTCGCAAATTCTCATGTTGTTGTAACCCCAACGAAGATCCATCTTCATGAAGAGTTTGCAACCTTTAAGCTTGTCAACAAGCTGAGAAATAAGCAGTAGCGGATAGTTATTCTTGATAGTCCACTCATTTATGGTGCAAATCACCTAGTCACCACTACTTTTGTACAAACTTTATAACACACACAAATCTTGATAAAATCCTTAGTCTCGCATGAGAACAAATCCACCAGACAGATTTTTGATATCTCAACAGTTGATGAAGTTATAAATTTTGAAAGCCATTGAAATGGCCACTAGGCATGGGAACATCCCTATTAAGAAGATGACCCCTATAAATTACTAATTATGGTTATCACCCCCTTAACTGTGCTTGCAACAGTGTCATGGGTTTGTTGCTTGGACTTGAAATTAACCATCATCTTCTCCCAATCCACTTCTGCAGGGCTTCATCCACTGGTTGGCAGTGCATCAGTGTCCTTTGCTTCTTTTTCCTGTACCAACTAAATCTCTTGTTGGTATTGCACCCTCCAACTCCAGAACCTCAATGTCAGAGAGAGTGGGATCCATTTCATGTTGGCTTTTGTGGTAGCAGAAACAGCTTTTTGGAGTCATTTGTTGGGGTGAGGCATGCCAATGTTGAAGAAATATGGCTGTATTATGAATGACACATGTGTACACTATGTTGACCCCACATTGTGCAGCACTAAATAGTTAGCTGACCCCCTGTTGACCTTGACCCCCCCAGGCAGGTCACTCCTGACCCAAATTGGCCACTGTACAAAATTGGTGGTGACTAGGTGATTTGCACCATAAATAACGATAGTCCTGAACCATGCGCTTCTTGCCGTCCTTTTTAGGGACAAAGAAGACAGGGGAAGTCTGAGGAGAGATAGACGGGCGAACATATCCTTTTGCAAGCTGATCGTCAACAAAGTCCTCAACCTCCTTCTGCTCATCCACCAACAGGGGTATCAAACACCCTTTCTTAGGTGGGAAGTCTTCCTTTAGGTCAATTCCATGATCCCATGGCTTCCTAAGCAGCATGTGTTCTGACGACTTCTTTGAGAAGACATCTAAATACTCCCAGTACTCTTTAGGTACCTGCTTTTGAGCTTCTTCTAGGGTCGACTCATCGATAGTGACCTTTAACTTGTGAGTTTTTAAAGCCTGAACCCAAGTTTCCTGAGATTTGTTCTCTTGTAATAACTTAGCAAAGCGTGTCTCCAAAAGCGACCTGCACTCAGGAGGACACCGGGTTAAATTAACTTTGCCGGTGACCCAATCTATATTGGGATTATGCTTTTGAAGCCAGGTGTGGCCAAGGATCAGGGGTACTTTTCCAAGGCACGTGACAGCACACCACAGCTTTTCAGCATGTTTCCCAATACCGACTGTCAACAATACATAATGTGTGATATTGCCCTCCTGGTTCCTAGTGCCATCTACGTTAAGCACAGGGATGGGTTTTACCAGCTTAGATAACTGTAACCGCCGATCAAGAGCCCAGCTCTTGTCAACAAAGCATCCAGTAGCGCCACTGTCTAGCAGAGCATCTACTTTAATAGTATTAAGGGGTCCGCGAATGCAGACCGGTACCATCACTTCACGTTCCATTGTGAAGGACCTTCGCAAGTCCATAGAAACTTCCAAGTTGCCGGTGGGACTTTCCGGTTCCTTAGATGCCAAAGAAGGAGAAAGGATATTTTTATTTGATCGGGAATTAAGCACGCTCAATTTTACTTCCAGCACCGAGCCCTTTGCAGGGACCCCCTTAGAAGGTACAGAACAGTCCGAGTCACAGTCCACAGTATCAACTGACAAAACAGAGAAACGGGAAGGAGAAACCGAGACAGGAGAGACTACCGAAGACACTTTTTTGTGGGTTTTCGCTATTTTAGTACATAAAGCAATGCAATATTTAAATATGTGCTGAACAGACGGAGACATAGCACACGAAAGTCTATAGTCCAAAATACATACAGCAGTGTCCAGAGAAGATTCAAGAGTGAGGGTGCCTGATGTGTCCTCACTCTCTAATCTTTTAAATCACAGAAGAATGCTTGCATTTCTGCAAACGTCATTCCACGAACAGCATTTAGCCAGTCATCCTCCGGCTGGGCTTGCATTGCACGTGCTTGTGGTTGCCCACAACGAGGGCAGCGCAGCTTTGTGCACTCGCATGCAATGTGGCCAAACAGTTGGCAATTGTAGCATTGGGGTCCCTTTCCCCTTTGCTGGTTGGTTTCGACAGCACCTATATCCATGGGGGTACCACTCCCAGATGCAGTCGGAGATGAATAGTAATTTTGGCCCTGATAATATCGGGCTGAACTTTGACTCTGGGTATTAATGAGGAAAAGCTCTTGGGCCCTCCCCATTTCTCGAGCTGAGGCTCCAAGCTGGACATAAGTGTCCCGATTCATATTTTGAAGGTAAATTTGCTCCAAGATTTTCCTTTGGAGCGTGCGTTCAAGGAGGTCCCAGGCGTACTGGTCTACACACCCACTCTGATTCTTGAGCGCCTCGAACTGCGCCAAGAAGTCGTTGATCCGTTGCCTAGGGCCCTGCCGAAGGTGGAGAAGTTGGGCACGTGCCCACTCAGCATTGTTGCCTGGAAGAAAGAACCTTTCTATTTCTTCCGAGAAGTCGTCCCAAGTGGGCCATGCTGGTGGGGGCGCAGGTTGTCCTGCTGGCACAGGTGGGGCGTTGGCAAGGGCCTGCGTGGCCCCCATGCAGCTGTCCAAACAAACTTGAGCCCACCGACCAGCTTTCAGGCCAGTGAGCCAGGAGAGAACTGCTGCGGTGACCTGGGCGTCGGTCACTCCCTCCATCATGATCTGGAGCCAAACTTTAACTTTTGACCACCACTCATGGAACTTCTGAGGGGAGCCGTCATAACTCCCAAGATCTGCGACCACCTTCTTGCACAGCGGCGGTGCAGGCTGAGGCTGTGCAGCCGCAAGGGCTGTGATATGGGCCTGAAGGTTGATCTGTCCCTGGATAAGCTGTCCAAGGAGCTGGTTGAGGTCCGCCATGATGAACTAGTAGGGGTGGAGACAGGAATAGGGGGTAGGTCTTTGTTTAACCGGTCGGAGACGGGAAGACTGGAACGTGCGGTGGTGAGCGAGAGGGAGGTCTGGCAAGGGCAGAACAGGAAGGGAACGGTGGAGGCCGAGGAGGACTTGGATTTCGAAGTCGCTGACAAGGCAACTGTAGGTGGCAACAGCATTGGTGAACTGAAATTCTTCCTCAATTGCCAACTCCCTTTCTTGTGCTTTAGGGGCAGGGTCAGGGTGAGGACCGTAGATAATTGCCAAGTGCTCCTGTTGCGCTTCGACGAGGTGACAGGGAAACTGGTACGGTATGGTGGCTACTGGTAGGGGGTAACGTAGAGATATGAGTATACAGGACTAGATCCCCGCAGGTGTTCCACTAGACTAAGCGTAAGACTTTGTTCACCTGTCGCTCTCACTGGGTCAGGGCAGTGGCACAGCTATGCAAAGAACAAACGGCTAGTGGCTGCAGATCACAAGGTCTACCTCTGCATGGACACAGGAACTACGAGTATGTATAGCTCAATCGCCTTGAGGCTGCGAACCTCTCTTGAACGGGCACCACTCTTCAGACACCAGGCATGACCCTGGGCTGGTGTACAGTACATAAAGAAGCGGTGCTAAAAAAACTCCCAATGCCGAAGCACTATGGGAACAGCACTAAAGGCTGGCTGTGAATGAAATGCAAGGTATGAAAATGAAGCTCCTTAACCCTGGAGTCCGGGTATAGTTTCCCTTTACTAGGCTGGGGAACAGCGCGTGATAGAGCGAAGTAGATGGTAAGATTTGAGCTCAGGTGAGACGACCCTAGGCAAACACCAAGGACCCGACCACACGCTAAGACTCTGAGAGGGAATAGGATGCGAGTACTAGGGCAAAGACCCAAGATGAGCTCGAATGGGGAGCCTCTGGGTGCTGGATTGCACTGTATATATACTACTACACACAAGGGCTATGCGAGGCTATCCATGAGGCTACGTGCAGGTAAAGGCTATGAAATGACATCACTGTGGAGCTAAGGCTATGCATAATGATGTCAAGGGTGACAGCATGTACAGCACAAGGTACTGGTCTAGACTAGGTAGATAAGATAGAGGCTGTACACTAAGATAAGATAAATGCTATCTAATTGCAGATTAGATAAGATAAAAAGTTGGGCCATAACAGATGTTGACTACGATGCCAGTTAGATTAGAGAGGTTGGACATGTCACTTGCTTATTCATCCCCTTAGTTGAGAGGGAAGAAAATGCACCGAGTTTATATATCAGGTTCCATTCATCTTGAAGAAATGAGCCATAGTGGCCTGATCTTGCTATCTCCTGCAGACACCCAAGATTGAGATCGACAGCATCACAGTGGTCCTGGATGGCCTTGGTGGATGCAAGAAGCTGTTTGGGGTTGTTTGCACAGAACTGGACAATAAGTGGGTGGTTGGCTGGTCCACCCTCTTCACCATGCATCATGTCGAAGAACTTGTCTCATTGGACCTTTTTTTCCTGGTTCAAGATGAACATCTGCATAAAATTGGATTGTTGGAGATTGGTGATATGAGGTAGAAAATGTGGTAGAGACTGACTTTGGCATTGATCATTGGCATGTAGACGAGCTGCGATTCAAAGTTGTGAGCACACCTACAATATGGCTGGGCATGCCATACCTGAGCACCATACCATCGAGACAAGATCCTCCAAGCCTACAAACCCAGGAACATCACAGAGTCCAAATGCTACACCACCATGCAAATACCAGCTCACTCTGGTCAACCATTGGTGCAACAACATATTTTGGACTGCCAAGAATGTTGCGGTAAAAGTCATATCTGGTGAGTTTTTGAGTCGCTACTGTTGTATAGGATACCATGGTTACTGGTAGAGATGGTAGGGGTAGTATGTGCTGGCACAGCACACCGAGGTTGATATAAAGCCAAATTGCACAAAGATTCAGCTTGTAAGTTGTCACAAAACCTCGTGGGAATGCGATCCCTATAGGTTGTAAGACTTGTAACCGTCTCCATCATCCACAAGAGTAAGCAATTGGTGTGTGCTATGAACATATCAGAATCACCATGTCATGCCGGACACAACTATGAGATCTGGCCTCCACCACCACCAAGTTCAAAGTTCCACATGCCTCCCACAGCATCACCACAATGGACATCCAGTCCTGGGAGAAGTTTCTTCCCCTTCCCCCCTTGGTGTTCATGCAGTCATTGTATCTGCTCACCTCCCCACACAAGATACATACATCCATGCTCAATATACCCATGTGGTCTCCAGGTACATCCCACCAAGGCTTGTGAACCCAGAGGGTGGTTGAGTGGGACAGGGACAGGGACAGAGGATGAGGAGAAAACAGCTAGGGATGCAGACTACTGCATGCTCATGAAGGTCTACCGCCTATGCTTCCTCCCAGGAAGTTGTGGATGTTGTGCTCATCATAGGATAAGATATGGAGGTCATGGACACCGAAGGATGTTGGCATCATGGCAGCATGCTCCTGTAGACAAGGTGGGTGCTATGGCCCATGCAGCAAGTAAGGTGGGGATAGAAAGCTCTGCAGGACCTTATTGATGATGCCAGGATCTCTCCTATGGATTCTGGTTTTCTGCCTCGGTCACTCTGACAGACGGCACTCATTGTGCTCAAAATATTGGATGTATTATCTTACATGTGGGACACAGGGAATTTGCCAAATAACAATTGCCCACAAGTGTGCCTGTCTGCAACTATAGACTGGCTTTGTGTAGTGTAAAGGCAGGATTGCCATTACCTAGGCCTGAAATTCTACCTTTGGGGTTTGTTCTCATCATCAGATGTACTCTTTGAGTCAGTATTGTCGGGGATGATTGAAAACTGTCCTGGCATCAGGCAGTAGTTGTCTGACCACTGGTCAGGCATCACAGCAAGGTTCTACAGGGACCCAGGCTAAGACTATGGGCATGATCCAGAAGACAGCATACTCACTGCTACATCCTCATACATATCCATTCATCTTCTGTCAACCGAACCATAGTTCAGCCTTGAAATTTGATTACTGGTAGGAGCAGCAAAAAGAGAGGTTATAAGCTATGGGTGGGTTTGGACAGGTGAACCATGTACATACCAGGATGAATGTGTCTGCTGCGGTTGAGGGACCAGGGGAGGGCTCATATCCACGGTGTGGTGGCTGTAAAGCTGGGACAGGCCAACAAACAACATATATTGCAAAGCTGAGGTCAGCCAGATGATGAGAAAATTTGGGGTTGGCCATAAAGCTAGGACAGGCTGACAACCAACACATATTGCATAACTGGGGTTGGCCGGTGTGAGTCAAAGTGTGGGTTTAGGTTGAAACAACAACCAAAACACAACACCAATAGACAAAGAAAGGGTAGTGGTTTGCCTATGAGGAATCCAGATAGGAGTTGGGTTGAAATCAGGGGTGCTACACAGAGAGGAAAGTGCAGCAAGGGGACAGGGATGCCTCAGATGTCCAGAGGCAAGGAAGATTGACTAGTATAAAGCCTAGACTCTGCTTGAGCCTAGTCAGAAGAATAGATCTTGAATAACTTGGATAAACTTGACAATATTAAGCCTTTAGACCTTTACTGAAGCCTACAAGGACTCAAGGACTTGAAGAGATACAAGAGAGAGAGACTGAGAGAGGGATAATTTCATACTATTGAGTCTATGATCACTGGGCTGAGCCCAGGGGGTTTAAATACATGAGGGGGGCGCAGCATAAAGTACAAAAAGAGAAGGGAGTAAGCAGAATTTGTCAAGGATTGGTAAGGGATTGGTAAGAGCTTTGTAAGGGGTTTGTAAGCAATCAGTAAGCATGGGATAAGCATAAATGAGTAAGCATAGGGAGCATGAATAAGCTGCTGAGTAAAGGAATGAGTAAGCTGCATGACAAGATTGATTGGTAAGGGAGTGAGTCATCAGCTGAGTAATATACCAAAAATGCAAACGGGATAGAGTAATACTGATGACAAGAGAGCATCAGTAAGCAAGGGATGAGTCACTGCACAGCAAGAGGAGTCATTGATGCACAGCCATGGGAGGCTGTGTACCACCAGGAACTTGATGGCCCAACAATGGGGAAGATCTGAGACAAATAGGGGGATTGATCCAAGACAGTACAGCCACAAGAAGGGTACCAGGGGTCCAGAGGTCTTTGGAGGGTCAGCATACACTAAGATATAGTGCATGTGTTCTAATGCCGCTGAAGCACAACCATGGGCTCCCTTGATGAGCTCTCTTCTGGGAAAGAACAAGAGAGAGAGTTCTTCTTCCTAACAGCACTATAAAGTGGGGGTATAACTGTCATGGTGCTGGAGGACACTGTCTGAAAGTAGGGAAGTGGATAGAGTATTGAATTCAATGCATCCAAGAAAGTGAGACAAACAACAGAGGAAGATGGACATGGCAGGGGTCTGGGAGGAAGGGGCCATAGGCAGAGGAATCAGGGGACACAGAGACAACCAGAGAAGACTTTTAAAGCTTGACAATAGACCTAAGACAACCAAAGTATGTCCTTGATGCAGGACTGACAAGGAGAACATGCTGACTGAGAACGAGGGGGACTGAGGGAGCAGGCTGGGAAGATATGTGCCAGGCAGTGCACAGGAACTCTGGTAGAGGCTGTCCTAAGAGCAGGACACAGTGGAGATCTGCAGCAATAGCAGAGAAATGATCCAGAGAAAATATGGACTCCATAGTGAGCAATGAGACAAACGTCTGGATTGTGGGGGGAATATCTCTGTGGGAAATGAACAGATTTGCATCGGAACTTGACAGGCAGATAGACCACGCTCTGGGCTCTCTGATGGTATAGTCATGTGCCTGATAGCTTCAGAAACGGTGGAGCTATTCAAAATATCAGAATGCCAGCACCGGGTGCCTAAAAATGACATTTGGGCACTAAAAATTGTTTCTTCTCTTTCTCCTTTGTTTCTCCATCAATTCTTCAGCTTCTTTGATTGTTCTGGTATGGGAGTTGGACTGCAGAAGTGTGCATTCCTTTCTCATACCATAATTGACATTATTCCTTCAGTTTCTTCTGCTTCTTGTTGGTTCTTGTGCAATAGATGGCTACAATGAGGGTCCATCATGGTTATCCTTCACATAAGGATCATTTGATATAGGTGTTATCTTCCATGTTCACTGTACCAAACCTGTTTGGTGTGTGACACTGGATGATAAGAAAGTGTATTGAAGGCTGTAAAGCTGGGACAGGCTGACAACCAACATATATTGCAAAGCTGGGGTCGGCCAGTGTCACACACCAAACAGGTTTGGTACAGTGTGTTGAAGCAATACCTATATATGTAGAGGAACTGCTACTCCAACTCAGCTGTTGGGTGGAGTGCACAACCTGAGATGGTAGTGGTAGCTGGTCAAGAGCTGTTATATTATATAAGTGATGGATACTTTTATATACAACAAATAGTGTGATGCGTGACTGTGACACATGACATGTGACATGTAACATCTACTCTAAAGAGGACTATTACTAAGTCTACACTAATTTGGGTCACAGTCTTGTGTGCACTTCATTGACGGTTTATACTGGGTGCATGTGCGACTTCAACACTCCCCCTCACTGTGCTGCATGTAGAGCACTTCAGTGAATAAGGTGCTAGATGCTGCCAGAGGGAAACTGTAAGCCTAGTTGAGCTCTGAACTTTGCGAATTTCTCGCAGGGTAAGTTCTTGGTGAGCAGATCAGTGGGATTCTCAGCACCATCAATGAAGAATAGCTCCACATTACCTTTTGTGACTGACTCGTGGATTCCGTGGTAGCAGATGTCGATGTGCTTGGAGCAAGGCTCCATCACAGGGTTGGATGCCATGAATATGGACCCTTGATTATCACTGCAAATTGGGATAGCTTTCAGCTTGTAGCCAAGCTTACCGAGCAAACTTCAAATCCAGGTAACTTGGCGAGCACAATTGCTCAAAGCCATGTATTCAGCCTCAGTGGACAAGTACGCAATAGTTTTCTGCACACAAGAAGTCCAACTGATCAAGCCATCTGCAAGCTTCAGGTAGAAACCTGTCTGTGAGAGGTGAGAGGTAGGGTCTGTCTTGAAAAAAGTGTGTGGGGGGTTGCTGCAGTGGACCTAAAGGACAGAAGAGCTAGGAGGATGTTGGTAACCCTGTAGTAACCTCAGTAGATGTTCAAGCTACTATATTAGAGTAGTACCTGTAGTAACTACTACAAGTTAGTATGAGTAAAAGAGTGTGTAAAGGACTACTTACCCTCAGTAGATGTTCAAGCTACTGAGGGACTAAAGAAATACTACTGTGTATGTGCACTCTAAAGGCTTATGTAAGCATCGTGCAGTCATGCGCTGAAGTACCAGTAACACATGCTGGTTAACCTTCAACAGTCTGATCCCCAATCTGAGTCCATGCATGCAATCAGGCCAGCACCGGATCCACCATTGTATACTAGGGAGTATGTAGGTGTCCCAATAAGATAGCGACAGATATACAGCACTTTACTTAGGTGGTCCTGGGATGGGTTTGCAGCATGGCACAAGAGGTGCATGACTGCAAAAGCAATGTCAGGCCTAGTGCCTAACATAAGGTACAGAAGGGACCCAATAACTTGTTGAAATTCCTACTCGATCACTACCATTCTTTGGTACTTACTGATAGTTTCCTTATTGGTGCGACGAGCATCCTTACGTAAGCACAGACTATTTTCATCCATTTGAGATTCCTTTCACCTCAGTGTTCCAAGATGAATCACTGAGGTAAGATACTGTTACACACTCTTTTATTTAGTACTAACCTACCTACTAAGTTGCCTCTGAGCTAGGTTAGTTATATCTAGTGTTCCAAGATGAATCACTGAGTTGCCTCTGAGCTAGTTCCCTGCACGAGCCATCTAACAAAATAACTGTCTGGAAATGGGAGCGGAGTTCCACATCAACAGGCTCTGTATTCTTGGTGGCATAGTAGCCAGCCAGCAGTGGGGTGCTTGCAGACTTTGCATTTAGCATGCTGCAGTGTTTGACAACCTTTTGAAGGTATGCACATTGATCCAAGTGGATAGCATGACCTTTGTGAGTGATTCACATACAAAGGAACTGCTTAGGTTCTCCAAGGTCTCTGCACTCCCATTTGCACATGAACTGCGCTTTGATGGCATTGACAACAGCCTTATTAGGGCCACAGAATAGTGTGTCATCAATGTAGATAATACCGATGACAATGTTGGTGCCTTTCTTCTTGTAGAAGAAGATGCCTGCTTCAGACTTAAGGTGCTCAAACCCGAGCTCTTTGAGAGACTCATCGAGTGTGCACCACCAAGCTAGGCCAGCCTGTTTAAGGCCATAGAGGGCACACCAGAGGTGGAGCACTTTGCACTCTTGCTGTAACGGTCTAACTTTTTATCTTATCTAATCTGTGATTAGATGACATCTTATCTTATCGTAGCATAGTATCTTATCTAGTGCATCTTATCTGTAGGTCTGTCTGGACCACAGCCTTGTGCTGTGCATGCTGTATCCCTTGATGTCATTAGCATAGCCTTACTGCAGGATGGCAGCTGTGCTCACTGCCTCGTACAGCATACAGCCTCATGGATAGCCTCGCACAGGACATGTGTAGTGTAGTATATATACTGCTGCAATCCAGCACCCAGAGGCTCTCCATTCGAGCTCTCTTTGGGTCTTTGCTCTAAGATGCTTGCATCCTTTCCTCCTCAGAGTCTCTGTGTGGTAGTTCTTTGGGTTTCTCCCTTAGGGTTGTCTCACTTGCCCAGGAACTGCAAACCCTTTGGGTTGTTCCATGTAGATCTCTTCCTTGAGCTTGCCATACAAGTAGGCACTCCAAACGTCGAGTCCAGTGATATACCAGTTTTCAAGTGCAGCAAGTGCAAGCATGAGGTGCACTGTTTCAAAGTGCACAACTGGTGAGAAGACCTGGTCAAAATCCAATCCCTCAACCTGGGAAAAGCCTTTTGCTACTAAGCGGGCTTTCTTGCAGCCATCTGACTTGATGTCAAAGACCCATTGATTCTTTATGACCTTCCTGTCTCGGGGACGGTCAACTAGCTCAAAGACCTTGCACTTTCACAGCACGTCGAGCTCTTCTTGGCAAGCAAGTCACCAGAGTTTATGCTCAGCTTGGGGTAAGCGAGTGATGTCCTTGTAGGACCAATTGCAGATGCTCTCATATTGAGGCTTGTGGGTTTCAAGGGCTTTGCCCATCAGGAATTGGACTAGGTTTGCTCCCCCTTCCTTGCACATCTTTTGCACATCTTCCTCACTGGGTGTTGCAGAGGTGTTGGGGAAACCACCAGGGATATGGTCTGGTGTGTCTGGTTGTGGGGGCCTAGAGGTCTCACCCACTGTTTCTCGCCATCAAGAGGCACTTTCAATATCCCAGAGTTGTTCGACGGGATGTCACTGCTCACCATATACGTTGCTGGGGTGCAATGGCACTCTACGTTCATGTTGGGGGCAGGCAGGGATATTCACTGCAGGGGGTTGCAGCACATTCTGGCGGCGTTCAGCTTGGCCAGGGTGCTGCAGTGCTGGTGGTGGTGGGTTTCTCGCCGGTGAAGGCATTCTCAGTGCCAGTGGAGGCACTGGAGATGGCGTACAGGGAGGATTTATTTGATTAGGCTCTTCCTCAGGAGCCTCAGGTTCCTCACGCTTTGGATCATCATCCAGCACTTGGGGATGTGGGTAGCCATGGTTGTGTTCCACATTGTCATCACTGTCAATATCATCAGGGGGATTCCCTGGTCGATTGGTGGTAGGTTTTGGATTTACCCTTCCAAAAGGGTTCGAGAGGTTCATGCCTGTTCTTGGGGCAGCAAGGGAAGTGACGCTCGTCAAAGATGGCATGAGCAGCAGTAAATACTGCATTGGTGGAGCGCATAAACAAGAAGTTGTGCTCATTGCCAGGGGCAACACTGACATAGGTCATAAGCTCCGACTTGGGAGCCATCTTATTTGCTCGAGCTAAAGCTGGGAGGTAGACAAAGGCTCCACAGCCAAATATGTGTAGGTGATCAATGTTAGGCATCTCCCCCTTAAGCATTTTGTGGGGGGTGCACCATCACAGGCGAGCTACTGGAGTACAGTTGTAAATGTGGGTTGCGTGAGCAAATGCAAATTCCCACCAGGAGTCAGGAATGCAGGCTTGATGCTGCATAGACTCAGCTTTATCCATGAGAGTGCACCCTAGACACTTGGTGTGGCCATTCTGCATGGGGGTTCTTGGAGCACTTTGGTATATTTTAATTCCTTTCTCAAGGAGTGCTTGATCAAACAGATCAGATTTATATTCTCCACCAGCATTGGACATCCATCCAACGATGTGCATATCATGTTGGACATGCACCATTTTGAGGAAATCTTTGGCAGCCATAATTGCTGCAGCTTTGGAGCAAAGAGGCATAGTCCAGGCGTGAGAAGTATAGTCTTGTGTGATAGATGGCTACGATGAGGGTCTGTCATGCTTATCCTTCACATAAGGATCATTTGATATGGGTGTTATCTTCCATGTTCACTGTACCAAACCTGTTTGGTGCGTGACACCGGTTTGGAGCCAGATGAGGACTGGTTGCTGGTCACCTTAGACAAGCCAGAGGTGTTGGCGGAGCTGGTGGAGTTGCCGGTCTGAGCTTGACTGGACTTGGAGGAGTTGCTGTCAGAATATATGGCCACTACATGGCAAACTTACAAGACTGATTACATTTATTAGTTTTGATATATTAGCCCTACCTACAAGATAAATAGTTTGTAGTCGTACTGTGTATAATCATTGCATTTGGACCTGGTTCGCACCCATCCACCCATCGTGGTCACCCCGATTGACTCAGCGCGCGAATTCTAACAGTTGCCTCTGGAGTTGGAGGGCTTGGTGGAGGACAAGGTAAGCTGGCTCTTCATCATACAAGAGATCTTGTCTTTGCGCTCCCAATAGTGCACGTCGATCTCTTGACAAAGGGCTCTCAGCCCATTCAGAGTCAGGGGCTTCCTGATGTTGAAGCAATACCTATATACATAGAGGAACTGCTACTCCAACTCACCTGTTGGGTGGAGTGCACAACCTGAGATGGTAGCAGTAGCTGGTCAAGAGCTGTTATATTATATAAGTGATGGACGCTGTTTATATACAACAAATAGTGTGACACGTGACTGTGACACGTGACATGTGACATGTAACATCTACTCTAAAGAGGACTATTACTAAGTCTACACTAATATGGGTCACAGTCTTGTGCGCACTTCGTCAATGGTTTACACCAGGTGCACGTGCGACTTCAACACTCCCCTCACTTGTGCTGCACATAGAGCACTTCAGCGAATAAGGCACTAGATGCTGCCAGAGGGAAACTGTAAGCCTAGTTGAGCTCTGAACTTCGCGAATTTCTCGCAGGGTAAGTTCTTGGTGAGCAGATTGGTGGGATTCTCAGCACCATCAATGAAGAATAGCTCCACGTTGCCTTTTGCGACTGACTTGCAGATTCCGTGGTAGCAGATGTCAATGTGCTTGGAGCGAGGCTCCATCACAGGGTTGGATGCCATGAATATGGACCCCTGATTATCACTGCAAATCAGGATAGCTTTCAGCTTGTAGCCGAGCTCACTGAGCAAGCTTCAAATCCAGGTAACTTGGCAAGCACAATTGCTCAAAGCCATGTATTCAGCCTCAGTGGACAAGTACGCAATAGTTTTCTGCACACAAGAAGTCCAACTGATCAAGCCATCTGCAAGCTTCAGGTAGAAACCTGTCTGCAAGAGGCAAGAGGTAGGGTCTGATCCCCAATCTGAGTCTGTGCATGCAATCAGGCCAGCACCGGATCCACCATTGTATACTAGGGAGTAGGTAGGCATCCCAATCAAATAGCAACAGATGTACAGCACTTTATTTAGGTGGTCCTGGGATGGATTCATGGCATGGCGCGAGAGGTGCATGACTGCAAAGGCAATGTCAGGCATAGTGCCTAGCATAAGGTACAGGAGGGACCCAATAACTGTCTGGAAACAGGAGCAGAGATCCACATCAACAGGCTCTGTATTTTTGGTGGCATAGTAGCCAGCCGGCAGTGGGGTGCTTGCAGACTTTGCATTTAGCATGCCACAGCGTTCAACGACCTTTTGGAGGTATGCGCACTGATCCAAGTGGATAGCACAACCTTTGCGAGTGATTTACATACAGAGAAACTCTTTAGGTTCTCCAGGGTCTCTGCACTCCCATTTGTGCATGAACTGTGCTTTGATGGCATTGACAACAGCCTTATTAGGGCCACAGAATAGTGCGTCATCAATGTAGATAATACCAATGATGATGTTGGTGCCTTTCTTCTTATAGAAGATGCCTGCTTCAGACTTAAGGTGCTCAAACCCGAGCTCTTTGAGAGACTCATCGAGTGTGCACCACCAAGCTAGGCCAGCCTGTTTAAGGCCATAGAGGGAATGCCTCTTGTACCTCAACCACCACCTTCCCCTTTGGGACAGGCCTCTGCCCCACCCAAACATCAGTGTACTCCCTCATCACCGTGCATGATCCTTCTCTCAGAGATTGGAAAGTGCTACCATGCCTTCCCCAAAGGTACCTTCCAGTCTCAATTCGCGCCCCCTGCAGTCCCCCGCTCAGTCCTCCACCACATCGACACTCACCCATTTTTCTGGTCCTGGACCACGAAAGCCGGCCCCAATGCTGGCAAGTCCTTTGCCGTTCCTACTGTCCCAACCTCGTGTCCAAAGGCTGTCCAGTGGATAGTCTCTATTTTCCATGCATTCAAAATGCAGCTCACCCCCCAGGTGCTTGACCAGGAGACAGGCAGGGTTCTCCCTGCCTACGTCAAACTGTATCAGAACAACATGCTGATGCACCTGCGTGCTCAGCTGGCCCACTGTCGTGTGGGCAAACCCCCCCCGCTACCGCCCCCCAGCCAGTTGCATCTAGAGCCCCCCAGCCCCCCTTAGCATTGTCGCGGAGCTCCAAAAGGAGATTGTGGCCCTGTGAGCCGAGGTCCAGGCCCTCTGGCTTCTGCATGAGGCATCCACACTACCCCCCCCTTCCCCACACACCACCCCCACTGTGGTGCCCCCACATCCCCCCTCCCCCTCTGCCGCCTCATCTATGTCCATAGTTCAGGAGGGAGTCGCCCACCCCGATCACCAGTGGTTGCAGTCTGTCATAGACAACCAATACTGCCCACCAGCATTCAAACACATTGACTCCTCTATGGTCCCATCCTATCCCCTTGTCATCCCCGAGGACATTCAGCAGGTCTTGCAGGTGATATACGAAGCGGACATCCGGTTCGTGGGTTTCAACTCCAACAGCGACCTCTGTGTTGCCATCTGGTCTCCCGCCAAGCTCATCATCACGGCAGTTGTCATTCAAGCGGGTGCCCTTTTGCCCCCTCCCCCCATATGGTAGCCCTGTGGCCCCTATCCCCCCCCCTTTTTCTTTGCCCAGCTTGTTGGTACCCTTCCGAGTACACAGCGCTTGGGGGGTGGTGTATGCCCCCTGCAGCCCATGCTCACTGGGTATTGCCAGAGCAGCGGGTGTGTAGCCAGAGAAGGACTTAGTGTTGATATTATGGAAGTGTTTGTTACTTGTCGTTAGTGGAGTGCAGAATGGGGTGACTCACCCCAAAGCACTATAATTCAATATATATATATAAAAAAAAGGCCATAGAGGGCATGCCAAAGGTGGAGCACTTTGTGCTCTTGCCCAGGAACTGCAAACCCTTTGGGTTGTTCCATGTAGATCTCTTCCTCGAGCTTGCCATACAAGTAGGCGCTCCGAATGTCAAGTCCAGTGATATACCAATTTTCAAGTGCGGCAAGCGCAAGCATGAGGCACACTGTTTCAAAGCGCACAACTGGTGAGAAGACCTGGGAGAAGCCTTTCACTACTAAGTGGGCTTTCTTGCAGCCATCTGACTTCATGTTGAAGACTCATTGATTCTTTATGACCTTCTGGTCTCAGGGATGGTCAACTAGCTCAAAGACCTTGCGCTTTCGCAGGACGTCGAGCTCTTCTTGGCAAGCAAGTCACAAGAGTTTCTGCTTGGCTTGGGGTAAGCAAGCAATGTCCTTGTAGGACCAATTGCGGACACTCTCATATTGAGGCTTGCAGTGTCACACACCAAACAGGTTTGGTACAGTGAACATGGAAGATAACACCTATATCAAATGATCCTTATGTGAAGGATAAGCATGACAGACCCTCATCATAGCCATCTATCACACAAGAAGACTATCCTTATGCAAGAGATGAATGCCGACATCCAGCAGTCATCCCTCGCACAAGAACCACCAAGAAGCAGAAGAAACTGAAGGAATAATGTCAATTGTGGTATGAGAAAGGAATGCACACATTTGCAGTCCAACTCCCATACCAGAATGATCAAAGAAGCCGAAGAATTGATGGAGAAACGAAGGAGAAAGAGAAGAAATGATTTTTAGCACCCAAATGTCATTTTTAGGCGCCCAGTGCCGGCATTCCGATATTTTGAATAGCTCCATCGTTTCTGAAGCTATCAGGCATGTGACTATACCATCAGAGAGCCTAGAACGTGGTCTATCTGCCTGTCAAGTTCCGACGCAAATCTGACATTTCCCACGGAGTTATTCCCCCCACAATCCAGACGTTCGTCTCATCGCTCACTATGGAGTCTGTATTTTCTCTGGATCATTTCTCCACTATTGCTGCAGATCTCCACTATGTCCTGCTCTTAGGACAGCCTCTCCCAGAGTTCCTGTGCACTGCCTGGCACATATCTTCCCAGCCTGCTCCCTCAGTCCCTCTCATTCTCGGTCAGCACATTCTCCTCATCAGTCCTGCATCAAGGACGTACTTTGGTCATCTTAGGTCTATTGTCAAGCTTGAGAAGTCTTCTCTGGTTGTCTCTGTGTCCCCTGAGCCCTGAGCCTATGGTCCCTTCCTCCCAGATACTTGCCATGTCCATCTTCCTCTGTCGTTTGTCTTGCTTCCCTGGATGCATCAAATTCAATACTTTATCTGCTTCCCTACTTTCAGACAATGTCCCCCAGCACCATGACAGTTATGCCCCCACTTTATAGTGCTATTAGGAAGAAGAACCCTCTCTCGTTCTTTCCCAGAAGAGAGCTCGTCAAGGGAGCCCATGGTTGTGCTTCAGTGGTGCTAGAACACATGCACTATACCTTAGTGTATGCTGACCCCCCAAAAGACCTCTGGACCCCAGGTACCCTTCTTGTGGCTGTACTGTCTTGGATCAATCCCCCTATTTGTCTCAGATCTTCCCCATTGTTGGGCCATCAAGTTCCTGGTGGTACACAGCCTCCCATGGCTGTGCATCAATGAATCCTCTTGCTGTGCAGTGACTCATCCCTTGCTTACTGATGCTCTCTTGTCATCAGTATTACTCTATCCCTTTTGCATTTTTGGTATATTACTCAGCTGATGACTCACTCCCTTACCAATCAATCTTGTCATGCAGCTTACTCATTCCTTTACTCAGCAGCTTATTCATGCTCCCTATGCTTACTCATTCCTGCTTATCCCATGCTTACTGATCGCTTACAAACCCCTTACAAAGCTCTTACCAATCCCTTACCAATCCTTGACAAATTCTGCTTACTCCCTTCTCTTTTTGTACTTTAATGCTGTGCCCCCCCATGTATTTAAACCCCTGGGCTCAGCCCAGTGAGGAGAGACCCAATTGCACGAAATTATCCCTCTCTCAGACTCTCTCAGTCAGTATCCCCTCAGCTCTTTGAGTCTTGTAGGCTTCAGTGAAGGTCTAAAGGCTCTGATATCTCAAGTTTATTCAATCCATTCAAGTCCAAGTATTTCTCTAGGCTCAAGCAGAGTCTAGCCTGTCTATCCTTCAGCTCTCATTTCTTCTGGATGTCAGGAGCCCCCTTGTCCCCTTGCTGCACCAATCTCTAGGTGTAGTATTGCTGTTTCAGTCTCAGTCAACCCAATCCCCACTTTGACACTTCCTAGGCTTTAGGAAGAGTCCAGACCCCTATCCCCTTCATCTTCTATTACTCCTGTACCCCAGAAGTATCCTGCATCACCGTCTGCATCACCCTGTTGGTGTAGATCCCCTTTCCCCCTCCTCAGCATATCCTCTCTGGACACTGTGGAGGTAAACCACCACTCACACTTTTTGTAGTCCTTTGTTGGTGTTGTGTTTGGGTTGTTGTTTCGACCTAAACCCACACTTTGACTCACACTGCTGGTGCCACTTTGCTGACAAGGATTCCTCAAGCTTCTGCAAGGATATGACACTCTTGAAGATGAGGTAATCCAAAGGATGTACAAGAAATATACCATCATAACATCCAATGGTATGTGCATTCACATGAACAAATGACTTCAGACTGTATTCATATTTCGTCAGGTGTAACATCCATTCAGAAACTCCCGCCAATGCATGGTGATATTCCTCCACAGCCACAGCCAATAGATATTTCGAGGTGCCTGGTGGCCCATTATGCATCAAGGTGGCACCACATTAGGACGATGAATCTTGAAAAGTCTGCTAGCCTTGGTCACTGGACAGATGAATTTGTGAGACCACCACCTCCAATTCCATGACAAAGCCACACAAGCAATAATCCTACTTCAATAAGACTACCAGGCTCCCAGGACTCCAGAACCTCAGAGGCAACCATGTGGTCTGCCATGCATTTGCTGTCTTTGCTTATCCCACCTCGATCGTCGTTGAATGAACATATCCAATGGAGGCACCAACACCCCCAAGGCAGTGACTTTGCCATAGGTCCTTCCATTGCTTACATTTTTCCTTTTGCTGATCATCCCTCACGGCACACTATTTTTGTAGATTCTGACAAACTTCAGCCCATGACTGTACCACCAATACATTTTCTCTTTGTTCAGTTGACCCCAGTTGTGCAATATGTGTTGGCTGTTGACCTGTCCCAGCTTTACAGCCATCAACAAATTTTCTCATCATCTGGCTGACCCCAGCTTTGCAATATATGTTGGTTGTTGGCCTGTCCCAGCTTTACAGGCATGAATTCATTCTCTAATCATCTGGCTGACCCCAGTTTTTCTATATTGTTGGTTTTCAGCCTGCCCCACCTTTACAGGCATGAATTCATTTTTCTAATCATCTGGCCGACCCCAGTTTTTCAATATATGTTGATTGTTGGCCTGTCCCAGCTTCACAGTCATCAATACATTTTCTAACCATCTGGCCACCCCAGGTTTGCCATGTATATTGTCTGTCAGCCTGTCCCTTTTTAATCATCTGGCTGACCCTAGTTTTGCCATGTGTGTTATCTGCCGGCCTGTCCCAGTTGTACAAGCATCAACAAATTTTGCTGTAAGTCAGCCTACCCTGGTTTTACAATATGACTCATCATTGGCCTGTCCCAGCTTTACAGCCCTTCATAAGTCTTCTCATCCTCCAGCCAACCCTCATTTTGCAATGTGTGTCACCTGTCGGCCTGTCCCAGTCTTACAACTCATAATACCATACATCGGCCAATCCTGGTTTTGCCATCCTGGTCAAATGCTGGCCTGGCCAGGGTTTACAGTGCTTCAGCCAGCGCCAGCTAGTCCCACCTTTACAGGCAAATGTACATGGCAGATGACCCACCTTTACGAGGGTCAGTGACTGAATCATGTGGGCCTAAAACTCCTATATTGCTGTTTATCAGATATATCTTGTATCTGATCAGTTCTCTAGGCTCAAGCACAGTCTAGGATGTCTATCCATTCCATCCCATCATTCTCTATCACATTCTTGAAGCAGGAACCCTCCCCCTTGCTTCCCCTCTGCTCTGTCACTGCTGTATCACCCCTATCATCAATCTATCATCACTGCTCAATCCCAGGACTCTTCCTAACCACTGTGGTAGGCTGAAGAGGAGTCAATACCATCTCAAGTCACATTCCATCCCCATCAGAAGCCCTTCCCTTCCCTCCTGCATCCTGCCTGAAGGCATGCAGCACATTCTCCTGTGGAGATTAGATACCAGAACCGCAAAGGACGACCACCACTTGCATATTGCTGTCATTTGGTGTTGGTTGTTGGTTGTTCTGACCTCTTCCCTCACTTAGGTGCACAGCACTCACCGATCAGTGGCGATACAGGACAGATAGAGAGAAACAGAAAGGGAGTACATACAATAAATGGACAGTGAATGCGTGAACATGATCAGACAATAGGGTACAGGGTGATCGGTGTCACACACCAAACAGGTTTGGTACAGTGAACATGGAAGATAACACCTATATTGAACAGTCCTTATGTGAAGGATAAGCATGATGGACCCTCATCATAGCCATATATCACACAAGAAGACTATCCTTATGCAAGAGATGAATGCTGATGTCCAGCAGTCATCCCTCACACAAGAACCACCAAGAAGCAGAAGAAACTGAAGGAATAATGTCAATTATGGTATGAGAAAGGAATGCACCCTTCTGCAGTCCAACTCCCATACCAGAACAATCAAAGAAGATGAAGAATTGATGGAGAAACAAAGGAGAAAGAGAAGAAACAATTTTTAGTGCCCAAATGTCATTTTTAGGCACCTGGTGCCGGCATTCTGATATTTTGAATAGCTCCACCGTTTCTGAAGCTATCAGGCACATGACTATACCATCAGAGAGCCCAGAGCGTGGTCTATCTGCCTGTCAAGTTCCGATGCAAATCTGTTCATTTCCCACAGAGATATTCCCCCCACAATCCAGACGTTTGTCTCATTGCTCACTATGGAGTCCATATTTTCTCTGGATCATTTCTCTGCTATTGCTGCAGATCTCCACTGTGTCCTGCTCTTAGGACAGCCTCTCCCAGAGTTCCTGTGCACTGCCTGGCACATATCTTCCCAGCCTGCTCCCTCAGTCCCCCTTGTTCTTGGTCAGCACATTCTCCTCATCAGTCCTGCATCAATGTAACGGACCAACTTTTTATCTTATCTACCTAGTCTAGAACTGTGCCTCATGCTGTACATGCTGCTACCCTTGATGTCATCCCGCATAGCCTTAGCTCCACTATGACATCACTCACATAGCATTGCACAGCACATAGCCTCATGGGTAGCCTTGCGTAGCCCTCATGTAGAGTAGTATATATACAGTGCAATCTAGCACCCAGAGGCTCTCCATTCGAGCTCATCTTGGGTTATTTCTCTAGATACTCGCATCCTACTCTGCCTCAGAGTCTTGTGTGTTAGGGTCCTTGGTTGTTTTGCCTAGGGTCATCTCACCTGAGCTCGAATCTTACCATCTTACTTCACTCTATCACGCACTGTTCCCCAGCCTCATAAAGGGAAACTATACCTGGACTCCAGGGTTAAGGAGCTTCACTTTCATACCTTGCATTCCATTCACAGCCAGCATTTAGTGCTGTTCCTGTAGTGCTTCAGCATTGGGAGTTCTTAGCACTGTATCCTTTACGTACTGTACACCAGCCCAGGGTCATGCCTGGTGTCTGAAGGTCACTGCCCGTTCAAGAGAGGTTCACAGCCTCAAGGCGATTGAGACATAGTTACACCGTAGTTCCTGTGTCCATGCAGAGGTAGACCTGTGATCTGCAGCCACTAGCCGTTTGTTCTTTGCATAGCTGTGCCACTGCCCTGACCCAGTGAGAGCGACAGGCAAACAAAGTCTTATGCTTAGTTTAGTGGAACACCTGTGGGGATCTAGTCCCATATAGCTTTATCTCTATGTCACCCCTTACATTACCACCATACCTTACCAGTTCCCCCGCCACATCGTTGGAGCGCAACAGGAGCACTTGACGATTATCTACAGTCCTTGCCCTGTCACTAGTGAAGAAGTACTCACTAGAGAATTGGTGATCAAAGAAGAGTATCAGTTCACCCATGCCATTGCTGCCTACAGTCACCTTGTCAGCAACTTTGAAATCCAAGTCCTCCTCAGCCTCCACCATTCCCTTCCTGTCCTGTCCCTGCCAGACCTCCCTCTTGCTTGCTGCCACATGTTCCAGTCTTCTCGCCTCCGACCGGTGTGCGCCTAAGTGAGGGAAGAGGTCAGAACAACCAACAACCAACACCAAATGACAGCAATATGCGAGTGGTGGTCTTCCTTTGCGTTTCTGGTATTTAATGTCCTCAGGGGGATGTGCTGCACGCCTTCAGGCAGGATGCAGGAGGGAAGGGAAGGGCTTCTGATGGGGAATAGATGCGACTGGGGATGGTATTGACTCCTCTTCAGCCTACCACAGTGGTTAGGAAGAGTCCTGGGATAGAAGAGCGATGATAGATTGGCAACAGGGGTGTAACAGCAGTGATGGAGCAACAGGGAAGCAAGGGGACAGTTCCTGCTTCAAGAATGCGATGGACAGTGATGGGATAGAGTGGACAGTGATGCTAGACTGCGCTTCAGCCTAGAGAAATGATCAGATACAAGATATATCTGATAAACAACAATATAGGAGCTTTAGGCCAGCACTGAGTGACCTACAAGTCCAAAGACAGAGATAGAGCTTATAGACAGTGAGGGAGAGAGAATGTGGTCGCTTTATTGAGGGGGAAGCAGACACTTCCTTGCAGCCTTTGGCTGCTGGTTTATATACAGGAGGGGCTGTGGCCCTGTAAGCACAAATGACTAAGTGCTTGGTAAGAGATTGGTAAGAAATTGGTAAGCGATTGATAAGCAGTGTAATCAGGCTGAGTCATCGATGGGGAGAGCCTGAACAAGCTGCTGAGCCAAGGGAAAGAGCAAAAACATAGGTAAAAAGGGGTGTATAACCAAGAATATTTAAAAATCATTGCATGGGGCCCAAAAGAGAGGGGGAGAAAGCATGGGATGAGTAGATCGAAGCTAAATGAGCATATGCGATGACATAATGCATATGAATCATAGGGGCATGAGTCATGAATTGATAAGCAGCATGATAAGCATGATTTGAAGGATGATTGGTAAGTGATTGGTAAGGGGAGTAATGGGGATTAGTAATGCCAAGAGGGGATGAATAATGCGCAGCAGAGTGAGTCAGAGTGAGCCAGAGTGACTCTGTGTGACTCAGAAAGAAGGGAAGCACAACCTATGATTTATTGAACTTTAGATCTGGAGATGAGCTTCTGAAGCAGTGCCACTGATGGGAGTGGCTGGGGGATAATAAAAGAATTGATCCGACCAGAAGAGCAGTGTCAGGGGGCCTGGAATGACAAGTAGAGTCACAGCTGGTCACAGAGTGTCACAAATCCCTTGGATTGAGCTTCTGTAGAGCAAAAACGCGAAATTTGGTGCTCCCGAAGTGCAGTCTTCCCTTGAGCAGTAAGGGGAAGGTTCTGTACTCTATTAGGGCTCCTAAGAAGGGTTCTAGAGCACTGTTTCATTTGTGTTTGTTGCAGGATAGCAGGGAAGAGAATCGCAAGTAGCGGATTCGACGTGTCCAGGGAAGCGAGATGAATGATAGAGGGAGATGAATGTGACAGGACTCTGGGATGAAAGGACCATATGCAGAGGACTCAGGAGACACAGAGACGACCAGGTATGAATTTTCAAGTCTAACGATAGACTTGAGACGACCAAAGTATGTGCGCGACACAGGACTGACAAGGAGAATGCGCTGACCGAGAACAAGAGGGACTGAGGGAGAAGGCTGGGAAGATATGTACCAGACAGTACACAGGAGCTCAGGGAGAGGCTGTCCCAAGAGCAGGACATAGTTGAGGTCTGCTGCAATAGCGGAGAAACGTTCCAGAGAAAATGTGGACTCCATAGTGAGTGATGAAGTGGGTGTCTGGATTGCGGGTGGAATATCTCCGTGGGAAATGAACAGATTTACGTCGGAACTTGACAGGCAGATAGACCACGGTCTAGGCTCCATGATGGTATAGTCACATGATTGATAGCTTTAAAAATGGCGGAGCTATTCAAAATATCGGAATGCCGGCACTGGGCGCCTAAATTTGACATTTGGGCGCTAAAAAATGATTCTTCCTTTTCTCCTTTGTTTCTCTATCGTTTCTTCTGCTTCTTTGGTTGTTCTGGTATGGGAGTTGGACTGCAGTAGGTTGCATTCCTCTCTCATACTGAAATGATCACCAATCCTTGGATTCTTCTGCTTCTTGGCGGTTCTTGTGCGAGGGATGACTGCCAGACGATGGCATTCATCTCTTGCTCCAGGACAGTCATTCTTGTGCGATAGATGGCTATGACAAGCTTGTATTCATCCTTCGCATAAGGATAGTCATGACTTTGCGTGATATGGATAGCGAGGGTTGTCTGTATCCCTCAAGTCGGGACAATCTTTCAACAGATCTTGGGTGTGCATTCTTCGCATTAGTTTCATCGGCTAACTTTCTCCATGTCCACAGTACCAAACACGTTTGGTGCGTGACACCGGTTAAACAAAGACCTACCCCCTATTCCCACCTCCACCCCTATTAGGTCATCATGGCAGACCTTAACCAGCTCCTTGGACAGCTTATCCAGGGGCAAATCAACCTCCAAGCCCATATTGTGGCCCTTGCGGCTGCACAGCCTCAGCCTGCACTGCCGCCACACAAGAAGGTGGTCACAGATCCCAGGAGTTATGACAGCTCCCCACAGAAGTTCCATGAGTGGTGGTCAAAGATCAAGATCTGGCTCCAGATCTCTATGGAAGGTGCAATGGATGCGCAGGTCACTGCAGCAGTCCTCTCTTGGCTCACTGGCCCAAATGCTGGTCAGTGGGCTCAGGTCTGCCTGGACAGCTGCATGGTGGCAGCACAAGCCCTCGCCAACGCGCCACCCGTACCAGCAGGCCAACCCCCACACCTGCCAGCATGGCCTGTTTGGAACGATTTCACTGAGGAGATAGAGAGGTTCTTTCTCCCTGGCAACAATGCCAAGTGGGCATGCACCCAACTTCTCCGCCTTTGGCAAGGCCCTAGGCAGTGAGTTGATGACTTCTTGGTGCAATTCAAGGCGCTCAAGAATCAGAGTGGGTGCATAGATCAGTACACTCATGACCTTCTTGAATGCGCACTCCAGAGAAAACTACTGGAGAAAATTTATGTACAAAACATGAATCAGGACACTTACGTCTGGCTCGGAGCTTCGGCTTGTGAAATAGGGAGGGCCCAGGAGCTTTTTCTTATTAATACTCAAAGTCAAGGTTCAGCCCACTACTATCAGGGCCAAAATTACTATTCGTCATCAGCTGCATCAGGAAGTGGTACCCCCATGGACATTGGTGCTGTCGAGACAACTCAGCAAAGGGGTAAAGGGCCCCAGTGCTACAACTGCCAATTATTTGGCCACATTGCACGTGAGTGCACAAAGCCATGCCGCCCTCATCATGGGCAACAGCAAACTTGGGTCGCACAGGCCCAGCCAGAGGATGACTGGCTCAACGCAGTTCATGGAATGACATTTGCAGAAATGCAGGCATTCTTCCATGATTTAAAAGATT
Organism: Scleroderma bovista; assembly: GCA_037178675.1. Classification (NCBI taxonomy): domain Eukaryota; kingdom Fungi; phylum Basidiomycota; class Agaricomycetes; order Boletales; family Sclerodermataceae; genus Scleroderma; species Scleroderma bovista. Next base: position 26,312 of record JAYMGJ010000353.1, read on the forward strand.
AGAGAGTGAGGACGTGACGGGCACCCTCGCTCTCAAGTCTTCTTTGGACACAGCTGTACATATTTTGGACTATAGACTCTTGTGCACTATGTCTCCTTCTGTTCAGGACATATTTAAATACCACATTGCTTTGTTATGTACTAAAATTATGAAAACCTACAAAAAAGTGTCTGCTGTAGTTTCTCCTGTTTCTGTTTCTCCTTCTTGTTACTTGGTCTGTTGATAGTATGGACTGTGACTCGGACTGTTCTTTACCTTCTAAGGGGGTCCCTGCAAAGGGCTCGGCGCCAGAAGTAAAATTGAGCATGCTTAATTCCTGATTGAATAAAAATATTCTTTCTCCTCTTTTGGCATCTAAGGAACTGGAAAGTCCCACCAGCAACTTGGAAGTTTCTGTGAACTTGCGAAGGTCCTTCACAATGGAACATGAAGTGACAGTACTGGTCCGCATCCACAGGCCCCTTACAGCTATTACCAAGTATAATGAGAATGTGTGAATTTTTTGCGTCATGGGTCACTTTTTTCCAAATTGGGAATGAGTCCTCCTAGCACTGTATCTGTGCTGTCTGCATGCTCGACGCCTCACTACAACGATGGGGAACTGCCATATCAGCGAAGACGTCAAGCAAATTGCTCTGAAGCTTTGGAATCAGGGGTGGGAGGCAGAGGATATCTGTGATATATCTTGTGCAAGTCTCTATCGATGGCAAGCGATCTTTGAAGAGCACGGCAGTGTCGTTCATCCTCCATCACCACTGAAAGGCCAGGGGACTTGTATTCTCACTCGTGCACTCATCCAAGCTTGTCAGGACCTATTTTCTCGAGAATCTGATCTCTATCTCAACGAAGTCATTGCCTGGCTCGCTCTTGAACATGACATAGTCATCTCTATCTCCACTCTGGCTCGCAACCTCACTGAAGTTGGTCTCACATGCAAGATACTCCACAAGCTGGCTTCAGAGAGGGATGAGAAATGCCAGCAAGACTTCCAGCAGCTAATCCTCCATATGTTTCAAGGGGATGGGAGTGAATTTATCTTTGTTGATGAAACAAGCAAAGACGAGCGCACTTGGGCACATCACTATGGACATGCCATGTCAGGTGCTCGTGCATCACTGTCGGATGTTTTCGTTCGTGGGGATTGGTACTCCTTGGTAGCAGCAATGACAATTGATGGGTATATCGCTGCTGACGTTGTTGAGGGCTTGTATGATCATGAGTTGTTCTATGCGTTTATCACGCAACAAGTTGTATGTTATTTACAATTTTCTGCATTGTCCCTACTAACTCATATTTCCTGGTAGCTACCAATGATGCATCCGTTCCTGGCTGAAAGATCAGTCATCGTTCTTGACAACTGCCATATCCACCACAATGAGGAACTTGAAGCAGAAGTATGGGAGGCAGGTACATATTGAATTCTTGTGTGGTTTGACTATGTTTGACCTTTTTACAGGATGTATTCTTTTGTTCCTCCCACCATATTCACCTGATCTCAACCCAATTGAAGAATCATTCAGTGCCCGTAAGTTTTTTTTGTTCCTGAGTGCAATAACTCATGTATCTACAGTCAAAGCTTACTTGCGCCGTCATGCTCATCAGATTCGCGGGCAGGATGACCCAGTTGCCACCCTCATTGAGGCAACAAGCTGTGTAACCGCAGACAAGTGTCAAGGCTGGGTGTGTCATGCTGGGTACATTATGTAGTCTTCGTAGTATGTTGGACTAGTATGCGCTGTCACGCACCAAACAGGTTTGGTACAGTGAACATGGAAGATAACACCTATATCAAATGATCCTTATGCGAAGGATAAGCACGACGGACCCTCATCGTAGCCATCTATCACACAAGAAGACTATCCTGATGCGAGAGATGAATGCCGACGTCCAGCAGTCATCCCTCGCACAAGAACCACCAAGAAGCAGAAGAAACTGAAGGAATAATGTCAATTGTGGTATGAGAAAGGAATGCACACATTTGCAGTCCAACTCCCATACCAGAATGATCAAAGAAGCCGAAGAATTGATGGAGAAATGAAGGAGAAAGAGAAGAAACAATTTTTAGTGCCCAAATGTCATTTTTAGGCGCCCAGTGCCGGCATTCCGATATTTTGAATAGCTCCATCGTTTCTGAAGCTATCAGGCATGTGACTATACCGTCAGAGAGCCTAGAACGTGGTCTATCTGCCTGTCAAGTTCCGATGCAAATCTGTTCATTTCCCACAGAGATATTCCCCCTGCAATCCAGACGTTCACTTCATCGCTCACTATGGAGTCCATATTTTCTCTGGATCATTTCTCTGCTATTTCTGCAGATCTCCACTATGTCCTGCTCTTAGGAAAGCCTCTCCCAGAGTTCCCATGCACTGTCTGGCACATATCTTCCCAGCCTGCTCCCTCAGTCCCTCTCGTTCTCGGTCAGCGCGTTCTCCTTGTCAGTCCTGCATCAAGGACGTACTTTGGTCATCTTAGGTCTATTGTCAAGCCTGAGAAGTCTTCTCTGGTTGTCTCTGTGTCCCCTGAGCCCTCAGCCTATGGCCCCTTCCTCCCAGATACTTGCCATGTCCATCTTCCTCTGTTGTTCATCTCGCTTCCCTGGATGCATCGAATTCAATACTCTATCTGCTTCCCTACTTTCAGACGACGTCCCCCAGCACCATGACAGTTATTCCCCCACTTTATAGTGCTATTAGGAAGAAGAACCCTCTCTCGTTCTTTCCCAGAAGAGAGCTCGTCAAGGGAGCCCATTAACGGGAGGCAATGTCCACAACAGGAGAGAGTGGACACTACGCAGCGGGCTCTACACAAATGATATGAAGTCTTTAACTCACTTGTGTAGACGGTTCTAACTCGGAGTAATAACCGAAGGTGGTTTGAGAGTTTGTTGATAACAACAGAGGATAAAACAGGTGGGTAAAATCCTACTATGCTACAACGAAGCATAAGGGTATTTATACGTCTGAGCTGCGCACAGACCATGTAAAAGTAGAGTGGCCATAAGTGTCCATAAACGGACAGGTAGATAAGTACCTTCCTAACATAGTATCCTGTGGAAACTTGTAGAACCTCGTAGAATACCACAGTGAGTCACAGGTAAGATAAAAGATAAGAAATGGTCTAGATTGACCTCATAGGAACGTTCTAGAAGGAACATTATCTCTTCTTATCTTGATGATGTCATAGATAAGAGATATGACTCCGGTTAGTCGGTACTTTGATAACCGGTCATGTGACAGAAGTATCACATGGAAGTTGGCGAGTCCAGACACATCACGTGTCAAGGCTCTAGGAAAGTCACG
>JAYMGJ010000354.1:0-61612 GCA_037178675.1 Scleroderma bovista
ATATCCTGGAGTTGCTCGACAGGATGTCGCTGCTCACCATACACGTTACCGGGGCGCAAAGGTGCTCTACGTTCACGTTGGGGGCAGGCAGGTATATTAACTGCAGGAGGTCGCGGTGCATTCTGGCGGCGTTCAGCTCAGCCAGGGTGCTGTGGTGCCGGAGGTGGTGGATTTCTCGCTGGTGAAGGCATTCTCGGTGCCGGTGGAGGCACTGGAGATGGCGTATGGGGAGGATTTATTTGATTAGGCTCTTCCTCAGGAGCCTCAGGTTCCTCACGCTTTGGATCGTCATCCTGCGCTTGGGGATGTGGGTAGCCATGGTCGTGTTCCACATCGTCATCACTGTCGATATCATCAGGAGAATTTCCTGGTCGATCAGTGGCTGGTTTCGGATTTGCCCTTCTGAAAGGGTTCTCGAGAGGTTCGCACCTGTTTTTGGGGCAGCAAGGGAAGTGACGCTCGTCAAAGACGGTGTGGGCAGCAGTAAACACTGCATTGGTGGAGCGCATGAACAAAAAGTTGCACTCATTGCCAGGGGCAACACTGACATAGGTCATAAGCTCCGACTTGGGAGCCTTATTTGCTCGAGCCGAGGCTGGGAGGTAGACAAAGGCTCCACAGCCAAATACACGGAGGTGATCGATGTTAGGCATCTCCCCCTTAAGCATTTCATGGGGGGTGCGCCATTGCAGGCGAGCTACCGGAGTACGGTTGTAAATGTGAGTTGCGTGAGCGAACACAAATTCCCACCAGGAGTCAGGAATGCAGGCTTGATGCCACATAGACTCAGCTTTATCCATGAGAGTGCACCCTAAATGCTCGGCGTGGCCATTCTGCATGGGGGTTCTTGGAGCACTTTGAAATATTTTAATTCCTTTCTCAAGGAGTGCTCGATCAAATAGATTGGATTTATACTCTCCGCCGGCATCGGACATCCATCCAACGACGTGCATATCATGTTGGACGCACACCATTTCGAGGAAATCTTTGGCAGCTGTAATCACTGCAGCTTTGGAGCGAAGAGGCATAGTCCAGGCATGAGAGGTATAGTCATCATAGAAGGTGATAACATATTTAAACTTCCGGTATGACGTAACTGGGAAGGATTTCAGATCAGAGTGCAACAGCTCAAAGGGCTTGGAAGCACGTCTTTCATTCTCTGGGAAAGCTCGATTGGGCATTTTGCCAAGAGCACATCCAGGGCAAACACAATCCTCAGTAGGAAAGTGGATCTCTGGGAAGTGCTGCGTATGCTTTTGTGCACGTCGGAGTACTTCCTTCGAGGGGTGCCCGAATCTCCGGTGCATAGTGTTGTAATCGACTTTGCTCACGGAGGCGATGTAGTTAGATCTAATTATCGGGATAGATCTAATCCCGAAAATGACGTTGCAATCGTCTTCTGGGTCTGGCTCAAACCATAGGCGTTCAGCTTTATGAGTGAGGCTAATACCTCGCTTATCACCAGTGACTTTGTAATTACGCTGGAGCATTTCACCCATAGAAATAAGGTGTGCAGTAGCGCCTGGCATATGGAACACTTGGGTGAGTGTAATGACTTTCTCATCCCCTGAGTTGTGGTCTAGGCACTGGAGTAATACCATGCCAATGCCAGCAATCAGTGCTACACCATTAGCCGTTTTGGCATAGTGCGCTCGCTTTAGCGCATTGTAGGAGGCGAAATCACCTATGTCACCGGTGAAGTGGCATGATGCGCCAGAGTCTAGTAGCCAGAAAGCACCAGAAAGTTCACTATCGTCAACCATTTTTCCCTTACATCCAGCACAGCGTGCATCACTCGTTTCATGAGAACATGAACAAATATATGCTTTACTCGAGGAGACACGACATGACAAATTGTAGTTACTACTCGCTATATACAGTGCCGGCGTAAAGCGCACATGTAAAGGGAGCGTGTCAGTGTCGGTCAGCACGCATGCAGAAGGTACTTGCCTGAAAAGGCTGGCCTCCGTGCCCATCGCCATCAACGTCGCATTGTAGCGGTCGAGGACCATCGTGTTGATTTCATTGAACTCGTCGTCAGCGAATGGTTCGTGAGCGAAGGGCTCTTCATCCCCAAGGGAGATGGCATCCTCCTCATACATCATGATGCGCTCCTCGAGACGAGGGCGCTTCAGCGAGGAGGGACCTGCCTCAGGCTGGTCCAGGTTCGCACTCGCCAACGACACAACTTGGTCGAGGGTGTGGATGGTTTGGCAGGAGGGTTCTACCCCCAGACGGTGTGCCAAGTCGAAGGCCTTGATAGTATTTTTGAAAGCGGGGGGGCCATAGTGGGCAGCACTGGGAGTGTGAGCCAGGGCATGAGGGTTGACAGTGGGTTCTGGTCCATCATAGTGGACGTAAGTGGCGAAGGCTGCCTGTTGGGCGTTTTCATGACGAGTGCGAGCCTTCTTGTTGCCGCGTCGAGTGCAGCCTCCCTGTCCTTGGGCAGGAGCATTTCCGCTTGTACCACCGTTGGACCCTCCTTGCTGCTGCTGCCTCTGAGGCTGCTGCTGCTGCTGGGCAAACTTGGGGTCAGCTGGCTTGCGCTTCACAGTGCTAAGCTTGTTGGCCTGTGGGCCCTTCAAACCACCGGCACGCGAAGAGGCGCCTTTCTGCTCAAAGGAGAGTGTAGCGGCCTTGATGATCCCATCAGGCTTCAGATTTTTGATCTCGTCCGGTGACGTCTGGCTGAGAATTTGAGTTACAACCTCCATAGTAGGAGGGAGCTTGCAGAGGATAATCATAGCCTGCATGGGGGCAGGGAACTTGAAGCCAGCGTCCTTGAGATAAGCGAAGTGGCTAAGCACCTTGGTGATAGCCGGAGCAGGATGGGAGCCAGCGGGGATGGTTGTCGACAGGAGCTTGCTAAGCTCAGCATAAGCAGAGCCGATACTGGGGGCGCCGAAGTTCTTCTTGAGGTGGTCCCAGACTTCCTTAACGCTGTCGAGATTCGAGACAGCAACCTGGATCGAAGGGGCGAGGTGCAAGGTGATATTACCGAGTGCTCTCTCGGTGTTGTTGTCCCACTCCTTTCGGTCATCATGACCGTCAGCAGGTTGCGTCGTCGAGTAAATGTACCATTGGCCTTGTGCCCAAAGGTAGGCCTGCATAGAGGTGTGCCACTGCTGCCAGTTGGAGCCAGTGAACACGGGAACCATCTTGTCGAGAGCGCTGGACATGGTGATGTTCTGTTGGGAGTCAACAGAGTCAGCAAATGAATGCAACAATGGACAAGCAAGAAAAGAAGAAACACCTGAGTGCTAGTGAAAGCACTTCTGTCAACAGCTAACTCATGACTAGGTCATGCCAGCGCAAGTCATCGACGATGTTCGCCATGGTTGGCGCAAGTCATCAATGAACTTTGCCTGGGGCAATACAGGTGCTCAACTAGGAGCTCACTGTCTGGCGCAAGTCATTGACCGACTTTGCCTTGTGGCTGTGCAGGGGCTCAGCTAGGAGCTCACTGTGGTCCACAGCGTCAAGCTAGTTAAAGCAACGCTCAGGGAGCTGGAGCGCTGTCTGGTGCATTGCTGCACACAGTGCGCTCACAGGGCTCATAACCTGTTGAAGCAATACCTATATATGTAGAGGAACTGCTACTCCAACTCACCTGTTGGGTGGAGTGCACAACCTGAGATGGTAGTGGTAGCTGGTCAAGAGCTGTATTATATAAGCGGTGGACGCTGTTTATATACAACAAATAGTGTGACGTGTGACATGTAACATGTAACATCTACTCTAAAGAGGACTATTACTAAGTTTACACTAATATGGGTCACAGTCTTGTGTGCACTTTGTTGACGGTTTACGCTGGGTGCACGTGCGACTTCAACAGTATGTGCCGTCTCAAGTACTTTAGCAAGATCAACATATTTCCACTGAACTAGGTTAAGCCACTGGCTCGGAGGGAAAGGAGGACACCCTGGCGTGGAGAGGATATTTTCAACAACAGATTTTGGATCAGAGGCGAAAAGCTCAAGTTGTTTGAAGGTTTCACGTATGTCAGCTGAGAGAGTACTAAGCTCAGTTGTTCGTCGTTGGTGCCAGGGAAAACACTTGGGATCTGGCTTGGTTTTGAAACACTTTGTGGCAGGACATTCCGACTCATCAGCTGACTTCTCAGCACTAGCATCCGACTCTTCAGATTCCGGCTGAACATCCTCTTCTTCAGCTGGCCCACTTTCACGACTGGGATCAACCTCAGATAGAGTGTGACTCTCAACTCGTTTTCTTCGGCTCTCCTCCTTTTGAAAAGCTTGTTTCTTCGTACAACATACTTCCTCTATGATGTCAAGATAAACACCAAGGGCCTCTCCTAGATTCTTCCCCTTTCAAATGGAGGCTGAGCGACAAAGGATGTCACGAAGTGATAGAATTGAATCAGCTTTAGATAGGACACCTTGTTTGCAAGATTCAATGGTTTGGTTACATAACTCGACAGATTCGATGTCCAAGAGAAAGCCCTGTACTTCCGAAGAGGTAGCCGGAGCGTCAGACGACTGCTGAATAGATGTCATGTAATGTAAAAATTATTGAGTCCATTAGGGCGATGATGAAATATGATAGCACAAAAGCAGGTCTAACGAAACGATGAGAGCAGGTCAGCAAGAGGACAACTGAATAAAGAACCAACCTACCTGACGAAACGATGGGAGCGGGTCAGAGGGAGGATTGGCACCTCCTGTACCACCGTTTGCCAGATAAGTTGACATGACGACACACCTGACGCAATACATGTGACGAGGGCTCAGGTATCCCCCAATCACCCTGCCTTTCAGCAGGGGTCCCAACTATTAGGCCGCTAATCCGTCTTGGTAGCTCAACTGCCCATTAGCCTAGTAATAAACATAGTCTATACTCAAAAAATCAAAAATCAAAAATCAGTCTGTGGGAGTTTCCGGAAAGGACTCCAGAAGTAGCACTAGACAGATCATGTAATTTGTACTGGTAGTGCTAGTAGCTACTTCTTTGTAGAGCTGCTGAAACAGCCCGAAGTTCCATTGTACAGACTCCAGAGTCACACTGGACTCTACAGAAAGGTACATACATACTTTTACAGAGCTTTAGCTGTGCAACCCAGCAGTGAACCTGGATAAGACTGGAGCATCACTACAGACCAAGATGTCTTATTATCCATCAATACTCAAAAATCATAGTGCAATGTTATCATTTCACTACAAAAATGTACTGTGGTTCGATCTCCTGCTAGCTAAAGGATCATATCGGGGGTGGTCATGGTCGGTGGTGTTGTGGTATTGCCATCATAGTTGTGCACTGAGCCGCTGGTTGCACAATGGTAGTCATGGTGCTGTTAGTGCTGTCGTACTGGATGTTATGGCTGTCGACATGCTGGGATTTTGGGACCATTGTGCCATGTGGTTGCAGTACGGGTGGTGGTGGACGATCATCGTGAGGTGGTGGGGCTGTTGTGGTCGTGGTACTATGGGTGGGGGTGGTTCCTGTCGCCTGCATGGTGGTGGATGTGGCCGTCATCGTTGTCATCATCGCGCTGATGGTGGCTGTCATCAACATACTGGGGTGGTGGAGGTGGCCGTTGTCATTGTTGTTGTCACGCTGGTGGTGGTGGTCACTGGCGGTTGTCGACGTGCTAAAATGGTAGTGGTTCTCATTGCCAGCACTGTGGTGGAGGTGGCTGTGATTGTTGTCATCATCAAGTTGGGGGTAGCTGTTGTCATGCTTGGTGGTGGTGGCTGTCTGCACGGTGGCCAGATTCTGTGTTTGATTGACTAGTTAAAAGCACTATTAGTAATCACACAGGTATCTAGGGCTACTTTTGGGGTCCTTTCCGGCAATTCCCAGACCAAATTTTGATTTTTGGTTTTTCCCCGAACAATTGAAAACGGCTGTAACTCCATCGCGTGGAGTACAATCCATCACAGGCGCGACCAGAATCAACACCAAAGCGACTACCAGTTTGTTCTTGGCCGGGCAATAACAAAGCACACAGCTTCATTGGCGCTGCACTATATCCGAGTCTACACCTGTCCAGAGTACAGAATCTTTCCATGCTATCTTGGTGCTACTAGGGCTTCACGAATGTTGGGTTGGCCATTACCATCAGGAAAACTACATCTAGTCTACTTCGTCTGCAGACGAAGTAGACGTCTGACGTCGGAGTTTTGAAGTCAGACCCTTTGGTCTGACTCGTTGATCTGCGTGGTCTGTGCGGTCTGCGTGGTCTGATATGGTCTGCGTTCTATCTGTGTGATTCACACAACACCAACTCAGACAGTCAGATGAAGCACAACTGTACTAAGACACTCAAGGCGCGTCCACGCCAGTACAACGCAGGTGAAGACGACATGACGTGGCTGGCCAATGCCACGGCGTCACAACAACGATGACGATGGCTGGCAAGACATGGCAACGACGATGACGTGACGCAGATGGCCAATGCCACAGCGTCACAATGACAACAGCATACCAATCCACGCCAACACACGCAGACGACATGATTCAGATGGCCACGGCGTCACGATGACGACGACAGCGGCGGCTGGCAGGGCCAGCGACGATGACACCATGACGCAGATGGCCAATGCCACAGCGTCACGACAACGACGACGGCAGGCCACTGTGCGCACAACTAGTATTACTAGCAAATTAATGTAGTAGCTTCGTGTTCACTCCATACTACAACTGATTCTTTGGTACTACATAGTATGATAGTACTATGCATGCATCTGATGGTCTGCAAGTGTCTGCGTGGTCTGCAATGGTCTGACACAAGTTGCTGAGAGTTGTCGTAGCCGAGTGCAGTCTGGCAGCAGACAATGTCAGACAAAATCAGACACGTCAGCAGGCTCCTTCCCATCCAATGCTTCGAGTGTGAGGTGATACATAGTGAGTGGAAAATTCTGAGTGGCTATGCACAAATTCAAATACCGCCAACCTTAAACAACCACTCTCAGCAGCAGCTGGAAGAAAACCTTTGTCAGCCTGCATAGCCACCATTTCAGACACTGAAATAAACCAGTAACTAATGGGTCTGGACGCTCAATGACTGAATGGGACAAAAATATAGTGGTTTATCCGCCCCTGAGAAGATGTGTATTCAATGGGGCGTGAGAGCGAGGACCGGCAGCACTACTACGACAAGAGTGGACTAGAAATACAAAGGCCAAAGAACGAAAAGGGACATAAATACCCTTCCTCATCAGCAAAACCCTAAGTTGCTGTGCCAAGCTGTGCAAAGCTGTACAGTTGGCTACAGTTCCCACAGTGATACAGATAGGTCCCCATTTGTACAGCACTGTGACAGTGCTGTACAGACCATTACAGAATCTCGCGCGCTGTACATAGATTCGTACTGTATCCGCTGTCACACTCTGTATCACACTGTATCATTCTGTAGTCAAACTGGACAACCCTGTATTCAATTGTAGCTACTACATTGTAATTTACTAAATGCTAATTGGTTCCTTCAATGCTGTCCGCTGTAGCATTGTCGTCATCCCCATTCTTTGTCACCATTGTACCACCATGGCACTGGCCACACGCACATTGTTGTCGTCATCATCGTCCACATAATGTACCTACTTTGTCCTGGCCATGCGTGCATTGTCATTGTCATCATCGTCCACATAATGTACCTACTTTGTCCCGTCTTACACAGCCACCTGAAGGTGAAAATTGGCTGAGTGTCAAGGGCCAGTGGACGGGAGCCCACGGATGGAGTATCACCGAGTAATACAGGTGGGCTACACACTATGATTTTGTTACCATGTGATATGGGTGGGCTATGGTAGTAGTTAAGGAGGGGTTATGGTAGGGATATAGGAATTGTCACCATGTCATGTTGGTGGGCTGCAATCTTACTGGGTGCACATTAATGGATGAGCCCATATTTACTGGAATGCAAAGGTATGGGGTGGGCTAGCAAAAATAGATACTACTGCATACAGTAGGAACTAATCTAATCAACCTACCAGCAGAACTGGCTTCATTACCGCGGGTGAACTACTGGGGTTGACTACCGTGGGTTGACTACTTACCATTGATGGACTGCTACAGCTGACTATACATACACAGGCATCACACACCGCGGGATTACTACAAACCACAGTCCCACTACAGGCCCACTACTAACCATGGGTTAACTACCCACGTGGGTTAGGTCGGCCAGGAACTATTTCCAACCATGTAACTACCCAGGGTTGACCATCCACTGCATGTCACACTGCATGTTAGCTGCCCAACAAGGGTTATCCACCCACTACTGTTGACTACACAGCAGGGGTTAACTACCCAGTGGAGTAACTCTCCACCACGGGTTGACTACACTGTGGTCGCACTACCAACCCAGGGGTGACCACCCATTGTGGGTTGACTCCCACTGCAGAAACCGTGGGTTCAATACTTACCGCAGGTTAGCTGCCCACCACGGATTAGCTACTGTACAGCACTGGTCAACTACACAGTGGAGTACCCACCTCAGGGTGGCCACCTGCTGCAGGTTACACTGTGGATTCAATACATACCACGGGTTATGTACCCAACGCAGGTTATCCACCCACTGTTTACTACACAGCAGGGGTTAACTACCAAGCGGCGTGACTCTCTACACACCTAATCGTGTGTAAGGTTCACCCAACGCCAGATGGCGATTAGGTCATGGGAGGGTCCTGATAAGGCTAACCCAGTGATTTCCGTCGAAGGTATTTAGGTTATTGTGAAATACATAGAACATACAAATGGTTCCAAATGTATAGCATGGGTTGTCACAGAGATTGGCCACTCCCTTTCACATACATTCCTGTTCGCTTGAGTACCAAATACGTGATACATAGTATAAGTCACCTGCCATTATTGTCCTGAGAAAGGTTCCCACTGTCATTTTTTTAGAACCTCACAGCTTTATCACGAAACAAGGGGCGGAGGGTCCCTACTTCTAAGGTCAGACAATTGTTAGAGTGAGGGACCGACAATTCTCAGTCCTGAGATCAGGTGGTCGTTAGAATAAGGGTCTCGTGTGGTCTAGCATAACAAACATATTGTGGTGAGTGTACCACTAGGATAGATGCCTATCATTGTAAATACTATACCATTCCATATGCAACACGAATAGCAACACAAATACTATTATATCAATGCTCTCATACAAGTTGCATGGTCAAACTGATGTGATTGCACGGTACGTAGAAACATCGAGTAGGATTAAATTGTAATTAAAATGGAGCATTCTTGAAAAGGACAAGAGTTATACGGTGGCAAGATGGGCACCAATTTACCAGATAAGTTCATTATGGATCGCCTTTTGCCATCCGATCATGACTTTGTCATAGGCAGGGGTAGCAGGATGCGAGGTAGTTCCAGGATAAAGCTTCATATCGGCCTGCAGGCATATAGTGAAGAAGCTAAGAGTAATCGTGCCACAAGTTAAATACACCAAGAAGTGGACTCACGACTCAAAACATTTCTTACAAGCATCAGAAGTTGCCTCCTTTGATGCATCCACTCTGATGTCCGAAAGGAGGTGGTCAACGTAGTCCCAAAATTCAGTAGAAACCCAGGCCCGCGTAGCAATGTCTTGCTCTGGTTGCGCCGCACTTTCATCTTCATTGATCACAGCAGATCTCCTCCTCCTTGAAGACACAGTGGCCACACCTTCGTCAACAAGTTCGGTGAATGTCAAAAGGGATTTCCGCTACATTTTTTAATTAAATGTCACAGATAAGCAGTGCGTTACACTTACCAAAAAAGCAAACCGTGCCCAGTGATTTGTCGTAGTCTCATAGTGACCAGTTGGCGCCAAAGACTTTGAAAGGTTTGAGATATGCGCCTTTGATTTGATGCTTGCTATCAACTGCAATGAACTTGATCAGTAGACTGTCACATAAGTTGGAAGCGCTAACACCCCTTTTGTTTCATCCCAGACCTCTGCTGTGTGAGGACTTCTTTGATGAGACTGTCAATAATGCACATCATTTCTGGGTCTTCAACTGCTTCCGAAGGAATCTTAAACGTCGACAAGTTCTTCAATGCGAAGGCCTGGTGTGCAACGGTGTTAGAATCAGTGAATGATTTGTCATACGTACTCACTAAAATATTCTCCGGAAGACCATCACTATATGCAGTCAAGTTTGGTGACAATAAACAAGCTCGAAGACGGTCTTTCAAAATGTCCTAAAATTCACAATGAGAACTGGGGGCACAGGCCAATAACCACATACCTTAAATGCATCCAAGCCAATGAACACTTCCGCATCTGATTTTTTCCTCTCCTGATATTGAGCTATAAGTGTAGCCTGGATGGTCAGCAACAATTTGTTATCCTTGAGCTGGTAAAGGTAGGATGAAAATATGAATGGCATGGAGTTGATGCGACCTACCGGTACATATTGGTCCAGTGACCCTTCTGGAAGACCCAGATCCTGGCAGATATGAGTAGCCTGTTGCTTACGTCATTTAAGCTTGTAGGCCTCTACCGCCTCATCTTCTGATGAATTGGAGCACGGTCGACAAAGTCGAGGGGTGATTTGAGTGCCTCCAGGGGTGCGATCAGGGATCTGAGACTCTGGTTCATAATTTGGATCAAGCCCATCTGGCAAGCTGCGAAGGAAATTGTTGTTGTCTTCGTCTGTCTGTTGAAACCCAAGGTCGAGTCGGAAACGCTCCAAAAGACTCATGGTCAGGCTTGACAGAGGACAAAGGAAACAAGGGTGATTGGTGACAGAAAACGAAAACAAACACGTCACATGACTAATATCCTTTTCAGGGAAGTCGTTGCACAACCAAAATTAAATAAATAAAAATTAGGATTAAAGTGAGTTGGCCCTCCAACACACAGATCTGCTTTGAAGACAGTTGAACATAATTATCCAAGCAGTCAATATGATCTGCTATGTGTTTCCAGGACAGATTTTATATTGGCAGTCTCAATAATTAAATAGGAGGCAGTACAATGTAGTAGGATGTAATCTAACTAGAAGAACTATTACCTGGGTGATTGTACATGAAAGTTCCATCAGAACTGTATGAATATGAGCCTACTGAATGGAATAGTGGCCATGTAGAGTATGTTTGTATTTGATCTGGAGGATGCATGGAAGGGAATTGCTGTCCAGATATAGTATGTGGCTGTTGATAGTGCACTGCAGAATGTAAATTAGGCAGAGGCACTGAGATAGGATTTGGGGGTACAGAGGGTAGAACAGTGGAAGTGGGAATTTCTTGTTGATTTCCTTGGGTCACCTGGGTGTTTCTGGACACTGTGGCCTTTCCTTTTCCTTTCCCCTTAGGGCCCCTTTTCACTCTATCAAATGCAGGTGCCTGTACAGGCTCCTCTAGAGTGGTGTTGGGTCCAGTGCCATCTTCTGTAGTAACTTTCTTTGCACGTACAACTTTTGCTGCATTGAGACGTATGGTTTCATGGTTAGTGATCAATGAAACATTTAATTGGCTGTGGAGGGATGGTGGGATCACAGCAGCCAGATGCTGGTAATTGTGGAGTGCATGTGTGTTCAGAAGGAAAGCATTGGTGGATGAGTGGCTGACAAGGTCCTTTGTTCTTGTTGTTACTAAACGTTCCTGTCGTTCTGCAACCTGTTTTACTGCATTACATGCAGAGGCAGAGCAATCATGCTGAACATTGACAGTACACAAGACATCCTTCAAAACTATCAGTAAAAATAAAAACAAAAGCATTGTTATCACCATTGATGGAACCACAATTTTAACATCTGGGACCATGAACTTCATGCAGGGCACATGAAGTTGTGGATGAATCTGTGGAAGAAATTCAAGTTTGCTGATTGCTATATGAGATGCTGTATTTGGATGCTCATGGGGAGAAAGGATCTCAACAACTTTACCAACACGAGGTTGGTTGTCATGTTTGAAAATGACATAGCTCCCTAGGTCTGACTTGTCCCTATTCACTGTAACAAAGGAATTGACCTTGTAGAAGAGGTCTTTTGATGAGTTTGCATTTGTTGAAGTGGATGGAACAACCTTTGCAGACAGGGTTGTCTGCCATTCTACTGGGGGAATGATTTTTCTGCTTTTACTCCCCACAGTACTGGTTGGTACGTGAGTTGCACCTTGGAAAGGAATATAAAAATTGCTTGATACAAATAATAATTGGCTTACCAATAGATTTTGGCTCTGTAGTAGACAGACCAATGAGACGTCGTTGTTCAGGATTTTTGTCCATGTATTCCAAAACACTATCCCCTGCCCTTACCCACTGCATAGTTGTGGGATCCTTCCAGTATCCTCCTGTAACAATGTGCTTGACAGCATCATGCTCAGCAAATTTGTGACAAGTATCTCGGCTAGGTGCCTGGCGATTGCTGAATACAGATGCTAGTTGAAAGACATGATTGAAGGACTCATATCTCTCTGTAGAGAAAAGAATTGCAGGGCCAAACCACCTGATGAACATTGGAAGATGAAGGAGGAAATGAAATTTTGCTTTGGTGAGCAAAATGCTTGGTGCACATTGTGCAGAGAGAGATAGGAAGTCCTCAATTGTATGTGATAGAGTTGCCTTAGTGGTATTGCCCTCAGTATATATTTATCAAATCAAACATAATTACTTACAAGGTAAGTTTCAGTGTTCTCAATAGTAGTATGCCAGAGGAGGACAATAAGCTTTCCAATGGTGCTCCAGCCATCAAGGACAGTCTGTGGAACAAGGTCATATATTAAATAGGGCATGACCTGTGCAAGGCTCTTGAAATGCCGTCCAATCAAGCCCCCCTTATAGCGAACAATATAATCAGCCCCAAGAGTTGTGGAACCAAGTCCCCCTTTCTCAACAGAATCCAGGTGGGTTTGGAAAATGCCAATAAAATTTGCCTTGTCCAGAATGTATACTGTCTGGCCCCAAAAGTACTTCACCACTCCAAGAAGAATAGTGTGAAGGATCTCAGTGGGGGTGTCCTGGTGAATATTGAGGCCAGCCATACCAAGAAGAGGGTTAATATGATCATCAAGAGATTCACCACCAAGTAATGCATCAAGCTCTTGCTGGAGCTGTGCACAAACCTCATTCTCAGGGATAGCTGCTGTTCCTGCCTTGCGTTTCCTTAAGCATTTTCCAAGCTCAAGGAGGTGTTCAATAATTGAATCAGTGGCAGCATCATGTGTGCCAGTTTTGCTCACTTCTGCTTTGACCTTTGTAGTCCCCCCTGACAGCATTGACAGTCTTATTTGCTCCTTGGTTTCAGCCAGTGTTCCTTCTGGTGTCCATAATTCTCCACACTAAATAAATGTCAGAATAGCACTTGCAATATATAATATTACTGACTTTGAAAAGATCAGTATATCCTTTATCAGTCCTCTTTTCTGCATTTGTACCACCCACTCTGCATGTCCGGCAGAAATAATTGCATTTGAGACCTCCATGACTGCATTCCTCTGCTTGCATTGGATTGTCCCCACCATGGAAATGGTCATATGGGATAACCATTACTTCCTCTTCATACTTGCAGTCCCAGGTAATAATACCACTATCTGCTGCTTCTCTATTATGATTTCTCATAATCAATGAAAGCACAATAACAAATAAGGAAATGGCTTACTGTATAGACTTTTTTACTCCTTGCATAAGTTCTAGAGGAGCAGCATGAGGTGATGAAGACACAAATCGTACACAGAACTCTTTCTCCAGCATTTCATGAGGCATTGATGCATTTGACATGTACACAACATGATGCTTGTTCCATTGCTTTGATACATTGCCTGAGACATCATCCATGAAGATTATGAGGGGGACAGTGAGTACCATCCTCCCTCCTGACTTCACCCGCAATGGGTTTGGCATCAGCTTTGCATGGTGAGCAGAAGATGCTGATATAAATATATTTAGTGATGTGTATTTATTATTATAGTTGGCTCACTAACCTGTGAAACCCACTGAAAACTCTGTTGGGTGGCTGGAGATGTCCTCAAATGTCTGTGAAAATGTTGAGATAGGAGTGATAATTTGTTCTGGGTCAACAGCAAAACCCACCTGTGTGCAGTTGCTCATGAATATACAAGGCTCTCACCAGAAGATATGTTAGATAACTCACTTCAGTCCAAGATACTTTATGCCCTAAAGCAAGCACCTCTGTCTCTGAGGTGGGGCCTAGTTTTGCCTGAAAAAAATTCTTGGGAATGAAGTATTGCTTTGAGGATTGCTGAAGTAACTCATTGACAAAATATATGTCATGGTTGACACGAACAGATGGGGGGGCCAGCCCATCAGGAAGTTCTTCAAGCATTTTCTGTCCATGATGAACCTGTGACATGTGACCTTGGCCATCTTCAGGATAATCTTGCATTGTGAAGCGGGTGAGGGGATTTGCAAAATCCTAGAACAAAAAAATTATTAGATATCTGTTTTAATATCTAGATCAAGTTATCTACCATTGCAATAGCCTTGCTAATAGCATTCAAATAAAAAGTATTACCAGAGGGCACAGTGATCTGCTCTGTTGGGTTTCCAAGGAGCTTCAATATGTTTGCAGAGGTCTTCTGAAGTCCATACAGGGATGGGACATTTGTTGCACCTAGTTTTTTTGCCCAAGCTAGCACTGCCTGCTTTTGTGCTTGTGAAAAGCAAAGGCGAGAAGAGCTGAATAGAAGATGTGTGGCAAAATCCTATTTAATATGTGTTAGTCCAATTTAATAGACAATATGAATCACTTACACCCATCGATTTCCAGGGATAGAATGGCATTCCAGGAGAGCTATTCCCACCCTGACCAATTTGCACATGACCTTCATGGAGATTATTTGCAGCTCCTGCTAAGAAATAAACAATCAGCAAATTATCCATTAATTCAAAAATATACACACCTGACATATTATGAGGTGGATCCTCATCTTCATCACCCCCTCCATAATCACTTTCATCTGTCTCAAGTCCCAGCTCCTCACCAAGAGGCTGCATTATGCAATTTAGGAGAGACTCCCCACGTTCCATCTTGCCTTGCATCTCCTCAAAATAGTCTGTGAACTCATACATGCGCTCTGTCCTAAAGTCTTCCCAAAGATTTTCCACTGGGTATTCAACAGGATCAACTTCCATATCAAGATTTGGAGGGGATTGGCTCTCATCTGGGTGGCCCAGCTGTCCCAGCTTTGGGTCAATTGATATGACCTGGTATTTGGAGCCATATGGATTCGAGCCCAACACAGCAGTAGGAGTAAAATTTGTGGACCTTTCCTTTATATGTTGAACACATTTCTTGTGTTTCTTTGATTCAGAGTGGCCTTTGACATGGCAGGAGAGCATTTTGAGGAATACACCACCATGCTTGGGGCAAGCATGGCATACAACCTCTCCAGTACCATTTAATTCAATAAAAACTAAATTCTATCAGTGGTTACAGTTATATTTTGAGAATAAATGTCGTACCCTCTGGATCCAGAAGCCCCTGGCAGTTTTTGGATGACTTTGGCATTGGGAATGGCAACTGAGGACTGTCAAAGTGTAGCAGACATGAAGGAGGACTGGAGAAGTGCAATACTTTGCATTTCCACAGCTTTCCTCCACATCTGCCATGAGGTTGATGCACGGACCAGCACTGCAAGCATTTCTCAATGTTTCATGACAAAACATTGTAAAAAAATAAAAGAAAGAGATACTCTTTTATTTACAATTTTGTTCAACAAAAAAGACAAATATCATACAGCATTATTTTTGTCATTTTTGTGTCAAGACATGATTTGAGATCATTTCTTATGTTGAGAGTATAAAATTTTTAACCTTTTTCTTTTGCCTGTCCCTTGCAAAACAAATAAAGAAATAACAATGTAAATTTTCCCACAGCAAGCATTTTCAAATTTCTCCAGTGAAAAATTGAATCAAAAGATACTCTATTCCACAAAAATAAATGTTTAGGAAATATGCTATATATTTTTGGTCATAACACTTTAGCCAGCCAATCACTATCCAGGAACAATCATGTTTTTTGAAGAAAAATTTATTTTTTTCTTTCAACATGTTTTTAGAAATAATATGGTATCTTATTTCTAATAAAACATGTTGAAATTCTTGCTATGAGAAAAGCTACATTTTCTTTTCTGTATTTGTTTTTCAAGGAACAGGCAGAAGAAAAAGATTAAAAAATTTATAGTTCTAACATAAGAAATGATCTCAAATGATGTTTTAGCAAAGAAAATGACAAAATGATGCTGTATGATATTTGTGTTTTTTGTTAAACAAAATTGTAAATAAAAGAGTATCTCTTTTTTCTATATTTTTATAATGTTTTGTCATAAAACATTGAGAAATGCTTGCAGTGTGAGTAACTTCATGTGGTAAATTTTCCAATTTTGTCCATTGAGTTCGAGTGTGGGAATTTTGACCATTTCACTTGTTATACCTGTGGGTTCCTTTTCTCCTGGTATTCCTTTCCTTCTGGCTAGGCAGAGCCAGGGCTCATAACCTATAGAAAGGTGGTGGTCTGCACAGGGAAGGTCTAGCCTGAGGAAGAGGAGAAGGAGAACTGTAGGATAACCTCAGTATGCTGGCAAGCTACTGAGGGACTATGGTAATAGACTCTACTGTATAGTGCGATGAAAGCTTATGTAAGTAGGTAAATATACCATAACAAATCTGTTTATAACTCCAACACATTGTGTTCTTAGTCAGACGGCCTGGTGGATGAAGAGTAATTTAAAGCCATTGTGTTCTCAGTCAGACAGCCTGGCAGATGAGACTTCGCTGCCTTCCACAAAGCTGGAAGCTGGATTGTAGTACCTATGCTACAGTACCAATTATACCTACAAGCAGCCCAATTATATGTTTGAATTACTTGTGTCTGGTGTGATCTGAGGCCTACTGAGGAGCCTGTAATATGTGTCTGTGGTGTATCTGGCTGCTGTCTGCATCAGCAAAACAGCCCTTTTTGGCTACAGGTCCCACAGTTCACACATCTATGTGCAAATCTGTACAGTCTGGGCAGACTCATTAATTCTACACATCCCTGTAGGCTGTAACCTTCACAATCAGTAATTATATCACCAGACATCAATAGAAACCACAGAATGTACAGAGAAGGCAGCATTGCAATGACACAATAAATATCCAAGAGTCACACAACTTCCTACACAATGCAGCGAGCACAGTTGTTATTAAATATACTATATAATGCACTGCCTCTAAATACATTGTTGCTACTGTAGTTCTACATCTGATAATCAACTATCCAAGTCCGTCATCATGCGTTGTTGTCCCGATAAACGGAAAACTTTGTTGAGTCATAAAGGGGGCGGTGGTTGGCATTTGAGGCCGGCGGCGGCGACATCTTCCAAAATCTACACAGTAGATATGGTCACGAGGCAGGTGTGGACAGGAGACGTGCCATGGGTGAGGTGGATGGGTGTGTGGTGTCCATTAACGTTGGTGGTCACGATTGATAGTGATAGTCGCAATGTGGCTGTCGATATTGGTGTGCAATAGCTGCACAGTGGGGTCCGACGTGGTCTAGATGAGAGGCTCCGGTCGTTGGTGTGTAAAGTGGATGGGAAGGTGTGGCATGTATTGACGTCGGGTGGTTGCAATAGATGGCGATAGTCGGCATGTGGTTGACAGCGTCAATGTGCAATAGCTGAATGGAGGAGGGTTCATGGCATTGCCGACGATGATGGTGTGAAGCAGGCTGCAGAAAGGTGGCTGTAAATCGTGTCATCGTCGACGTCGAGGTGGTTGGTGGTCAACACTGTCGTAGTCAAATGCTGGTCATAAGTTACTTTAAAGATTAAAGGTACGGTGAGGGGGAAACTTGCTGGACGCACAGTACACACCGCGATTACGATGTAGTGGTGGGGGTCGTCCATTGCAACCGTTACGGTTGGCAAGGTGGCCATCAATCGTGGTTGCAAAGAGTGGGTTGATGTGTGAACGGTCCAGGGCGCCCCAGGGGATTTCGACTTATTCACTGTGTACAGTCTGGAGATGAGTATCGGGGAATAACCAGATTCGGATATTACTTCACCGTATGTTTGCTCTGTAAGGAATAATCAGGACTTGTCGATTTTGCGAGCGTTGTGTCCAAACAGTAGAACAACAGTAAAGTGACCTAAATTACCCGGCGGGACTTCTCCATAGTCCACGTCCGACACTGTAGTAACTGATCTATACTCCATACTACCTGCAACCAACGTGTATATATGTAGAAAAATGGTGCCAAGTTAGTACGCTATGTACTCAAAACAATGAAGTGGTGTGCAGTGGGAAAGGGTCTCCGAATTCCTTGTATACCGCAGTCGACACCGGAGATGCGTTAGAGCTAGTGCCCGCTAGTAAACTCTGCTCAGGCGTATTGGCAATGTAAGCGACGAGAGGAGTGAAACAATAATGCAAGTTACCAACAGGATCACTCATCATGATCCCGATGGTAGCGGCGATCTTGAGGGGCTGTAGCACGAGGTCGAGGCTTTCGTGAACAAGGCGGGCGGACAACAAACTTCGAACGCGTGATTTCGGATGGATGAAAGAGGCAATGGGTAAAAGTGCGAGGAGGACATGGGCATGTAGCATATCCCTTGCTACGGATATCAGTGTCGATGTTGGCGAGGCTGAGAAGTAATGGGTGTGCCATCCTATTTCCGCTCATCATGGAAATGTTCGTCTTGTCGGAGGATAACACAACCCCGAGGAGAGTTCTGCCATTTGGTATTTGATCCTTTGCAATTTCAGAAGAGACGACATTTCTGGAAAACAATTAGCTTACCTGTAAATCCCAGGCATGATTTCCTGTCAACCATTCTTCGTAGATACGGACTGTCCGTGCGGACGACGACCATACTTTGCATGGGACGAATGAAATGTGGGATGCGAAGAATGGGTGACTGAGGAGAGATTGGAGACACTCGACTGGATCGCGATAGTAAAGGACCGCTTTGCGCTTCGTCGAGACCTCAGTGTTGATTGTGTGTGACTTCCAGCGTGGACCAGATGGTAGCATTTCTGCGCGTAGGCGTAACTCTTTTGCCGATTGAAATGATATGGGAAGTTGATTGATCTACGGCATACAAGTTGGCTCCAAAAAAGAAAGAAAGAAAACAGATGTACTTACCAGATGCAGGGATAAAAAATCATCAATAATGGCCATACTTAGACGTGAACGCAGTAGCCATGATGCCAACTGCCAATCCGCCGCCGATGCGAATGGATAATACAAATTTTCTTGTCGGAGGGTTGAATACTGGTCATTCAAAAACCCATCCATAAAGGTCGATCCCCCTGGATAAAGTGAAGGGATGTTGGGGTGAGTATCGACAACCGGGACGGGAACCTGATGAGGAGGCTCATCATTTTGACAATTTGGGATATCTCCGAATTTGCCCGGGGTTGTTGCATCATCAATATCCTCTCCAAGATGCTCGCCAGGCTGGTGTTCCACCGGAGGGTGAGTTTCTGTGTCCTTCCGGGCAGCTGGGACCTGGCGATGGAGGTGATGTGGTAGGTCATTCATCCACGAACCGCATGCAGTCGAAGGCTGATTCATGTGTTGAAGTACGCGCGTCTCGTTTGCAAACCTCTTGCCACAGTCAGGACAGAAGGAGATCTTCTGCGCTCGATGAAGCCTCCACTTCACTTTAGGCATGATGTGGGAACGCAAGAAGCTAGCTTTATTAACTTACCATTTTGGTCTTGACAACATGCATAAGCTACTTTTTCATCCATCGTGATGACCACCGATATCCCTGATTTTGTGAGTATAACTTTTTGAACTCATGCATTGTATTCATCATAGAGTCCGCTGACTTCTATTCCACCTTCCAGGTTGCCCCCAAGTCGCCTGTGTCGGGATCAATCCTACTGTACAGCTCTTCTTCACCTCTGAACACAATGCGCTCGTCGACTACTCCTGAAACTGTCGTACAAAAGAGAGAGGAGGAAGATCAGGGCATTGAATGTGCTGCTAACTCACAGGCCAGTATGGCATATGACATCGTGAGTGCCTTCTTCGCATTCTGGACCCCAGTTCTGTATTATGTAGCCAGAAGTGCTCGCACCGTCAACGATCCAGTCCCCAGAAAATCAAGTGGACGCCCATTTTCTTTTAGCAATGGCAGCCAGCAACTGCAAGGTCCAATACATCCAAAAATCCCTCGCGTACCAAGTTGTTCACCGTGATGCGCTACAGCTTCAATACAGTCATTTGCAGGTGGAGAAGGCCAGGTCGAAGGTAACAGCTGCAGAGTTGCATGTTGGATGAGTACGTATGATTGTGAGACGTAGTGGATATAGTCCCACGCACTGCTGCGAGAACTCTTGAGGACATTGAATGCGCCTGCTCGGAGGTTTCATCGCATGACTTCGAATGCTTCGTCAAGGTTTCCAAGCGCTACTCTCTTAATGGCGTGCACATGCCGTTTTTTAGAAACTGGCCGCTTTCCGATCCCTCAAAGTTTTTCAATCCAGAGGTTCTGCATCACTTTCACCGCTTATTCTGGGACCATGATCTACAGTGGTGTATCAACGTTGTTCAACAGGCCAAAATCGACTACCGTTTTTCTCTCGTTCAAACCCCAGTTGGATACCGTTCGTTCGAAGAAGGTGTATCAAATCTGAAGCAAGTAACTGGTCGTGATCACCGCGCCGTGCAAAGGTATATTGTTGGGGTGATCGCAGGAGCTGTGCCTCCAAAGTTTCTGGCAGCTATCAGAGCTCTTCTCGACTTCCGGTACCTGGCTCAAATGCATCGTTTTGATGATAGCTCCTTGACCACAGTCGAAGCGGCACTACGCGCGTTTCACGATAATAAATCGGCTATCATCACTGCTGGTGGATGACAAGGCTGCAACGGGCCTCTCAATCATTGGGAAATCCCGAAGCTTGAACTTGTGCAACACGTTGTATCATCTATTCGTTCATCTGGGGCCATTATGCAATGGACAGTGGATGTCACAGAGCATGCGCATGTGACCAAAATCAAGCAGCCCGTGCATTCAGGAAACAACCAGGAGTATTATGTGCAGATTGCCCGACATCTAGATCGAGCCGAAAAATGTTTTCGGTTTGACGTTGCTACCCATCTTGCGTCCGTTGAACAACCAGAATCTGAAGGAGATAACGAAGACCAAGAAGACGAACATGAGCCAGACCCGGATGTATCCCATGCCAGTTATTATCACACACCTACTCGTTCACCTGTCAATTACTTCAAGATTGCCAAAGCGATCATTAGCGGTTCTGTCCCCAACTCCGTATCTCCCCCCAGAATTTTTGCTTCCGCTACAACTGCATTCCGCCTTGCCGTCAAGCCATCACTATGTATCTCAATCGATGAAGCTGCCGAGACATATGGTTTACCTGACCTACAGCTGGCAGTCGCCAACTACTTTTGCCGCCCTGATTGTTTCGTGGGACACGTCGAAGTACGCAACCCCACCATCAAGAAAATGCAAATTTGGTGCAAAGTTCGAATTCAGCAACCAAGTTATCATGATAGGCAGTCCCTCGAACCGCCGCAAACTCTTGTCGCCTCTCCTCCGTCACCACGACTCCCCGACGGTCGGTATGACTTTGCTATCATTAGTTGGACAGCTGAAAGTGATTGGCCTTCAAATGGTCTCAGAGGTATGCTTTACAATGGAATGTCTCATCAAAAATTCACACTACCTCTCAGGACACACTGTTATACAAATCCGCCTTATTTTTCGCCTCCTTCACAGTAACATGTATCTCGCATATGTTCAGCGTTTCAACGACACCCTTTCTCCTCCATCATGTAACACAACCGACGGAGCTGCTGGCCTGCATATCTTAAGACGTGCAATGAAGAGGGATGGTACCCGAGCTGGAGAAGTAATCGCATTGCACCACATTTGGTCCCCGGCACATGTTATTCCGCGTTTCAGGAAAGAGGCAAATCCGCATCTAACACGTCACACGTCTTACAAGCTATCGAATGAATTTTGGCTCAACAGATATTGGAACAAGGAGTTCTTCTATGCACTGTCACCTATTGAGACCTTACTTTAGTCCATTCATTCTATGTATTGTTGTCGCAAGTTTGTATCTTCGATATACATAGGAATTTTGTAGACCACCAATGGGCCCTTGTGCCACCCATGGATACCCTTCATCCCCCCATACCTGCTCAGCATGTGGCAACACAAAATACACCTCTGAAACTCAGAACCACGTCTGTCCCCACAGCAGGGAAAGCTTTCAATGTGGAAAATGTCAATCAAGACCTTTTGGTGGAGTTGGAGGATGCTACAATAAACGAGGACTCAAATGCTCGGTCTCACTACATTCTAGATCTGTGCAGCCGAATCGCTCTTGCAATCGTAAAGCATCTGCCATCAGCAGGGGGGACACTGAAGATCACGTCGCTGAAACTCGATAATGAAGTTCTTTATGGAGACGGTCACTGGGAGCCAACCCAAGTCCCTAATTTACTCAGGTCTTTACCGGTTTCTGCTGGCTTGTCGCAGCATCAGCAAGGACGCTCGTCCCGGTGGGGCCGTTCATCCAGTCAGCCATCGCAACCTCGGCGTGGTAGACGCGAGGTCATCAACAGGCATATTCCCGGGACCTCGCAGGAAGAAACGATCGAAGGAACTTTCATACCCGTTGCTGGTTCAGAGGAGCAGCATGTCGCAAGCTGGTTGAACAGGATCACAGAGGCTCTATGACCCCTTGTCCCCATCCCCAGTAGGACCAGCGACTCAGTTTCACAAACTGCAGGTACCGTACCGACCCTTATCCGTAGAACTAACGACTCAGATTCAAAGGCTATAGGTACTCGCACGATGGCCACACGTTCCATGACGGCCCAGCATAATGCAGCTCACCATCTTTGGTCCTCAGAAACCTCGCGCAAACCAATCAAGGACAGCCCGATGGTGTGGAAGCCAGATCTAGTCCTGCGGGAAGTTCCATTTCAAAGTGTATTTGGACCCGAACCAGTCTTCTCTTGGAAAGGTGTCGTCTCGTTCATGGAGCTGACCTCAGGCTCTTATTCACTTTCCGATGGCATACGCACCATCCACAATGGTGTCATGCGCAAGGCGTATGCAATTTTTGCATCCCAGCCTGGTCGGCGATTCTTATTCGCATTATCGATCTCAAATCAAGAATTTCGTCTTCACATGTTTGACCGCTCTGGAGTCGTGCATTCCCAACCCTACAACATACATAAATCCCCCCGCGTACTATTGCACATGCTGGCCGTACTCGCGTTCAGTGACTCTGAACACCTCAGGTTCGATCCCACTTTTGTTTGTTTCTCGCCCATCCACCAACAACTTTCATCAAGTCTTGGCACCATTCGCGTCAAGTCCTTGACATATCGTATTGTCAGGCAGATATTTTTTAGCTTCCTAATCCACGGTCGAGGCACGTCTTGCTGGCATGTCCGTCATAATGGTGAAGACTACGTGATTAAGGACTCCTGGACACATAAAAGCCGAACAGATCGCGAGACAGACACTCTTCGCAAAATCCAGGGGTTGCAGGGTGTCCCCCAGCTTGTTGCTGCCTGGACTGTCCAAATTGAAGGCTCAGACGATCGGACTGATGCACGCCGCTCATCTCTCCCATTCACTAGTAACGATATTCGAGTCAACCGTCGGCTTCTGATGCAGCCAGTTGCCATCCCCCTGTCTGATTTCAAATCTATTCATGAACTACTCAGTGTCCTCATCGATACCCTGGACAGTATGTTGGAACAGTAATTTGTTTGCTTTGCTACTGATCTCACTTTACAGCTCACATGGTGCTCGTGATGCAATTTCGCGTCCTTCACCGTGATATTAGTGTCAATAATATCATGATACGAGCCCCCAAGGGGGAAACCCAGAAAGGTCACGGTGAAACATCCGATAATGTTGAAAGTCCCCGAGTCGATGGACCTGCGAATGAGACACACGAACAGAAACTCGCTCGGTGGGACCAAGAAAGGCGCAACCTGATCCGAGCTGGCGTCTTGCATCGTGGTCTTCTCATTGACTTTGATTACGCGACTTGTCTTGATCAAACACTCCCTGTGGTTCCTGGTGACCGCACTGTAAGTATTCTCCTTATCTAGATGTCTCCCCTCACTTATCAATTGGTCAGGGAACAATACTATTCATGTCAGCCAACATCCTTCTCGGCTATGCCAACGATGCAACAACGCACTCCCCCAGTGACGACATTGAATCACTCATTTACGTTCTTATATGGATGTGCGTCTTATATGCTGGTCCAAGCACCATTCGTATGGACAAGCATGTCAATCAGACGATCTTGAAGTCTTGGGTTTCAGTGGCAAGCTTAGCCGATGCGGTGAGCTTGGGTGGCCTCAAAACAGGGCTGAAATCTCAGCCAACCATCATAACTAATGAATTTACCAAGTTCTTCGAGCCTCTTGGTGCCATGGTCGCCAATCTCCTCAAACAACTTGGGAGGGCATCTGCAGATGACCATATGCTCAATTACAAGGCCATCAGGGATATATTACTAGAGGGTTTTGGCACAGTCAAAGAGGTCCCGAATTGGAGTGGAGCCAATGATGTGGAAGGGTATGGTTTACTGCGACAGGACTCTCAGCGCAAACGCAAATTACCTCCATGGGCTATGGCAGGATATGACACTGATTCAACTCGGAATGTTCGCCGGCTTCCTCGTCACTGAACTATAATATATTACATATGTCCTTGTTGCGCTTCATGTCTCGAACCACACATATTCCTTTGTGCTTTGCAAATTTGGACAGATTGGAACATCCCAGATAGTTTCGGTACTTACATAACCGGCTTATGTGTGTAGTCAGACGCCATCTCAGCCATCACCGATTTGACGACATCGCGACTGGTATGCATTACTTACACATTCGTCTAACGGATTCGAGGATCACATCGATGTCAGCCGAAGAACGGACTACCCTTTCAAATAGGCGTGAAACATGCGCCCTTGGCGTGTGGTTTGCCCAAAGTGATGAATGACCAACAGCGTGAGTCGTCAGCCATTCAAATGTCATTCTACCATTGAAGTCACAGCCAACTTCTCCATCTGGGTTTGAGAGCGCAATCACTGTCAAGCCTCATGTTCAGCTTTCCCATGAAAGCAAAATTTCTCGCCCTGCTCTATGTGGCGAGTCGACTCCTTCACGCATGCCCAATTCTGAAGACACGTTTCCAGAAGTGACGGAATCCTGATGGGGCTGGAGGCGGCGTCTAGCAAATGGTTTGCCGGAGACAATGAATGGCCAACAGGGTGAGTCTCCTGAAGCCGTCTAAATGCTATTTTACCATTGAAGTCACAGCCAACTTCTTCATCTAGGTTTGACAGCGTACTAGCCATCAAGTCTCATGCTTGGCTTTCCCATGAAAGCAAATGTTCTTGCCTGGCTCTATCTGGTGAGTCATCTCCTTCGCGCAAACCCAATTCTGAAGACATGTTCCCAGAAATGACGGAATCCTTATGGGGTTGAGGCCGAGTCTAGCAATGGTGATCACTGATCACTTATTTTCTAGGTTCACAATGTTTACCTCAATTAGTTTGCGATGATGGACTGTTTCCACCGCCTTCTAGCCGAAATGCGGACATCAGATCAGTCTCTCCTGGACAGTCATTTCGCATCATAGAACCGGCCTCCATGTTCAATACATAATGGCAAACGGCAAACGACGAATGTGGTGAGTCGAGCTATATAAATGGAGCTTCTGTCTTTCATTTTCTTCGTGCGGATTATAATGAGGCGTTCGACTCAGGAAGATACCTCCCAAGATGCTGCAGGACTTGTTGCTCGCAAAAAGCCAAGGAGGGAGATTGGTGCCATTGGTGCTGGTGGGTACTTATTTGGTGTTCACGGGGAGTTATCTCACTCGTTTTACAGACAACACTGATGCCCAGACTGTCCGCCGCTCCTCCAGGCCAACCAAAGGGAAAGGTGGACGAATAGTTCAAATGGAAAATATTGAGCATGCCCAGCTGGAACGGACTGCTTCTTCCAGACCATCTCATGCTTCCCAACTAGAACAGGCTACTGCCAATGAACCGTTGAATCCCATGGCTCCAACAAAGCCGAAGCCGAAGCCTCGCGTCAAGACGTCCTCTACTCATGTGCCTGATGCGGATAGTCGCTCAGAATTTGACTTGGTATGCATATTTTGGCTACAAGACTGTGTACTGACACAGAGCTAGTCTGCTCACAGCTTGAAAATGCATGCAGTATACGACAAAGTAGCTCCACCTTCATATCAATCTGTGGTTCAAGGTTCCCGGTATGGCTTTCGTTTCCCAGATTTGGAAGCGCAAGAGGGACAAGACGATACAATCCGCATCGCTCACCACGCACCACCACCATCCCATACTCCTGTCGCCCCTCCGTCTTGCAAAGCGTCTGCTACTTTGCTACCTTCTGGGAATCCTATTACTCGTGGTTCTGTTGTGCCCACTTCACGTGGTACATCTGTCGTACCCCTCTCTCGTAGTGGATCTATTGCGCCTACTTCTCGTAGTGCATCTGTTGCGCCTACCTCTCAGTGAGGGTCTGTCGCACCTACCTCTCAGCGAGGGTCTGTTGCCCCTACATCTCAGCGAGGGTCTGTTGCTCCTGCCTCTCAGCGAGGGTCTGTTGCTCCTATCTCTTGTGCTAGCTCTGGTATCCCAACACCTCATCCAAATTCTCTGGGGGGATCCGTTCCTCCGAGCTCTCGTGGTGGGTCTGTTTCAGCCATTTGCAGTGTATCCTCCAGCGTGGCCTCTGGTTTACAAAATGGGTCATTAACGCATGCCAACACACTGTCACAAAGGGTTCTACTCTCGACGATGGATACCACCCAGCAGCCAGGCACTCCGTTCGATTCGCACTGTTCTTTATCTCCATCTCGAGATACACATAACCACGAATATATTTCTGATGAATTCGAAAGCCAGATACCAGATGGCTATTACCGCAGATGTGCACCAGTTGACGGGTTTTATTTTGAAGACACCCAGTCTGTACGACCTGGTGGCGAAGGTGTAAGTCTTTATATCTCTCCACTTGCATTCTTCCTATTTTTAATTACTCAGGGCCATGATATCGATGAGGTGTCTCCTGATGAAGATGATAGAGCAGCCGAAAGCTTTATCCAGGACAGTTGGCCCATGGGTGAGTTTGATCAACTGTTACAGCGTTTCTACTCACCTTGCCCTGTAGAATGTCAAGGCCATGACGCTCCTTCAATTCCAATTGGTAAGTGGTGACCTCCAAGTAGAATGTAGCTAACTTTTTTTTTTTCAGATCCAGTGCTACTCGCCAAGGATGCATATTCACAAGTCGATGTAGTGGAAGAGCATCACCGCCGTAACCACTTCCCTCGTGCCCCAGATCCGCAACAGTTACGTGCTGTTCATCAGAGATCTTCAGCTACATTGAAATGAGATGCATCACATGATGATCAATCCACTCCATTTTCTGACCAAGCTCTCAGCCCAGATGGCGCCAAACAAGTATTAACCCCCCCTGGCGAATTAACCGGTTCTGCAACGAAACTGCGATCATACCCTTTCAAATTTCGTGAAGTTATTGAGCGTGCCAAACAACTCGCATTATGTGGTGCTGCTATGGAACCCTTCCCTAACCGAGCGTTGTGAGTCAAAGTGTGGATTTGGGTCGGAGTAATAACCCAAACACAACACCAACAAAGGACTACGAAAAAGTGCGAGTGGTGGTTTACCTCCACGGTGTCCAGAGAGGATGTGCTGAGGAGGGGGGAAGGGGATCTACACCAACAGGGTGATGCAGATGATGATGCAGGATACTCCTGGGGTACAGGAGTAATAGAAGACGAAGGGGATAGGGGTCTGGACTCTTCCTAAAGCCTAGGAAGTGTCAAAGCGGGGATTGGGTTGACTGGGACTGAAACAGTGATACTACACCTAGAGGTTGGTGCAGCAAAGGGGCAAGGGGGCTCCTGACGTCCAGAAGCAATGAGAGATGAAGGATTGACTGGCTAGACTCCGCTTGAGCCTAGAATAAAGAATAGATCTTGAATAACTTGGATAAACTTGACAATATTGAGCCTTTAGACCTTCACTGAAGCCTACAAGGACTCAAAGACTGAAGGGATACTGATTGAGAGAGTCTGAGAGAGGGATAATTTTGTGCAATTTCCGTCTTTTATCACTGGGCTGGGCCCAGGGGTTTAAATACATGGGGGGGCACAGCATTAAAGTACAAAAAGAGAAGGGAGTAAGCAGAATTTGTCAAGGATTGGTAAGGGATTGGTAAGAGCTTTGTAAGGGGTTTGTAAGCGATCAGTAAGCAAGGGATAAGCAGGAATGAGTAAGCATAGGAAGCATGAATAAGCTGCTGAGTAAAGGAATGAGTAAGCTGCATGACAAGATTGATTGGTAAGGGAGTGGGTCATCAGCTGAGTAATATACCAAAAATGCGAAAGGGATAGAGTAATACTGATGACAAGAGAGCATCAGTAAGCAAGGGATGAGTCACTGCACAGCAGAAGGAGTCATTGATGCACAGCCTAAGAAGTTTGATGGGGGGCTGTGTACCATCAGGAATTTGATGGGACAACAATGGGGAAGACCTGAGATTAATAGGGGAATTGATCCGAGACAAAACAGCCACAAGAAGGGTACCAGGGGTCCAGAGATCTTTTTTTTGGGGGGTCAGCATACACTAAAGTATAGTGCATGTGTTCTAGCGCCGCTGAAGCGCAACCATGGGCTCCCTTGACGAGCTCTCTTCTGGGAAAGAACGAGAGAGGGTTCTTCTTCCTAATAGCACTATAAAGTGGGGGGAATAACTGTCATGGTGCTGGGGGACGTCGTCTGAAAGTAGGGAAGCGGATAGAGTATTGAATTCGACGCATCCAGGGAAGTGAGACGAACGACAGAGGAAGATGGACATGGCAAGTATCTGGGAGGAAGGGACCATAGGCTGAGGGCTCAGGGGACACAGAGACGACCAGAGAAGACTTCTCAAGCTTGACAATAGACCTAAGATGACCAAAGTACGTCCTTGACGCAGGACTGATGAGGAGAATGCGCTGACCAAGAATGAGAGGGACTGAGGGAGCAGGTGGGAAGATATGTGCCAGGCAGTGCACGGGAACTCTGGGAGAGGCTGTCCTAAGAGCAGGACATAGTGGAGATCTGCAGCAATAGCGGAGAAATGATCCAGAGAAAATACGGACTCCATAGTGAGCGATGAAGCGAACGTCTGGATTGCGGGGGGAATATCTCCGTGGGAAATGAACGGATTTGCGTCAGAACTTGACAGGCAGATAGACCACGCTCTAGGCTTTCTGACGGTATAGTCACGTGCCTGATAGCTTCAGAAACGATGGAGCTATTCAAAATATCGGAATGCCGGCACTGGGCGCCTAAAAATGACATTTGGGCGCTAAAAATCATTTCTTCTCTTTCTCCTTTGTTTCTCCATCAATTCTTTGGCTTCTTTGATCGTTCTGGTATGGGAGTTGGACTGCAGACGTGTGCATTCCTTTCTCATACCACAATTGACGTTATTCCTTCAGTTTCTTCTGCTTCTTGGCGGTTCTCGTGCAATAGATGACTGTCTGCATTGGCATTCATCTCTCGCATCAGGATAGTCGTCTTGTGTGATGGATGGCTACGATGAGGGTCCGTCGTGCTTATCCTTCGCATAAGGATCATTCAATATAGGCATTATCTTCCATGTTCACTGTACCAAACCTGTTTGGTGCGTGACAGCGTCATTCATAGATGAGAAGAGTGGTTTATATATGGTTGAAGCGATTGCTGAACGGGAGGAGAAGAGCGTGTTCATTCCATCTGGTAAGTTGCATGTCACTTCATCAATCTAACTGCTCCCTGATAGTGAACAGGATATTGGCCACAGTATCGCACAGCTCTAGGCATCCTGGTCAGTTTTTTTCGTTTCCCTTAATGATTAATAACATGGTCGGCAGCTCTGGGAGGCGCTGTCACGACCGCGTGATGCCTCGTGACTCTGCAAGGCCTCCAGTCTGTTGTAAACTAAAGTCCGATCGTAATCGCACACCTCCGACGCTACATATCCATCTCCGCTCCGACAATTGACGCTCCGTCTCCTTTTAGTATATAGTTCCGCGTCTACGCCTCCGGTTATTGTATGCCTCCGTTCCATTTCTGTTCCTGTTCCCTTTGTTCCCGTTTTAGATTAGATAATGATTACTAATAGCTGTGATCCGTTAACCTTTTGATCTGTTATGCTTATCACTGACCTCCGTTCCGTGTATGTTACTCATCCATTTGTCATCCGCAGACTCTTACCTACGTCTCCACTATGTTTCTCTCCGCTTCTCGGTTACTGTACGTTCCCGATGTAAAGTATAAGTACTCCACACGCTGAGGGAATTGTCCCTCAGTTCGAATATCAGCTTGAATACCTCCCGCGAACTCTCCTCTGTCCCCTCTGCCTTCTGGCAAACCCGACCTTCGTCAGACCTCCGTCTCTCCATTCCTTAGTCCTCTGAAATACGAGGACGCAGGTATCACAAGGGCGCAGCACATACGCTGAAGCCAAGTCCTCAAACACTTCCGCATCTCCTCCACCTGTCGTCAACAACCCTTCGTACTTATCTCCGCTCTTGTCGGAGTTCGTCGGAGGAAACGATTCTGACAGTATATTCAAACTCACTCTTGCACACCTGCTAATTACTCCCAACCATGACTAGTCGATCGATAATCACTACCCGTGCTCAGTCTCATGCGCTCAAAGAGCGCCAAGAGGTGCTCAATGCGCCCTCTACTTCCTGTAACAATTTGGTCGAAGAAGGAGAGTTCCTCTCCTTCTCCAATCGCAATACTCCGCCTGGGGGCCCCGCCCCCGACCCAACTACTCCGACCCCTGCTGCCCGCCGCCCCAACGACTCTGGAGTTTACTCCACACGTTGTTTCGACAACGTCTTGGACATCTACGGCGACGGCTACCCTGGCAACGATGGCGGTGACGGCGGAGGTAGTAACCCGCCGTCCCCCAACCCGCCAGACATCCCGCTACCAGACTCCCCTACCCCTTCCGCCTCAACTCCGACCCCGGACCCATTGCTCCTGTTTGCACAAGCAGTCCAAGTGCTGACCAAAGTCGCTACAGCATCTGCCAACCGCGACTCCTCTTCTGGTCGCACCAAAGTCTGCGAACCTGACACGTTCGACGGAACCGATCCGTGCAAGCTCCGCACTTTCCTTGTTCAGTGCAAATTGAACTTTCAGGATCGCCCAAAGGCGTTTGCCTCTGACCGCGCAAGGGTCACCTTCGTGCAGTCCTACCTAAAGGGCATGGCCCTCGAATGGTTCGAACCGGACCTACTCAACTCCGCCAATCCCCGCGCCTGTCCGCTATGGATGGACAACTACGCCCAGTTCGTCTCCGAACTGAAGTCCAACTTCGGCCCGCACGACCCTGTCGGAGACGCCGAACATCAGTTGGACAACCTGTCCATGAAAGAAGGACAGAAAATCAACAAGTATGTGGTTGAGTTCAACTGCCTTGCTGGCCAAGTCCGCGGCTATGGCGACGGCGCCCTCCGCCACATTTTCTACAGCGGTCTCCCCGACCGCATCAAGGACGAAATCTCTCGCATTGGCAAACCCCGCACCCTTGATGGTTACCGCACTCTTGCGCAGACCATCAATGCCAGGTACTGGGAGCGCAAATCTGAAGTTGCGCGCCAAGCCAAGACCTCCACTTCCTCTTCGTCCAACTCCGCCTCCAAAGGCAACTCCTCCACCTTGTCCGACTCCAAGGGTAAAACCAAGGAGAAGGACAACAAGAACAAGAGCTCCGAGAAGTCGAAGAGCTCCTCCGGCGCCAAGCCCGCCTCCTCCGAAACCCCTGCCCATCTTGGAAAGGATGGCAAGTTGACCGAGGAAGAGCACCAGCGGCGCATCAAAGATAAGCTCTGCATGTTCTGCGGACAGCCAGGCCATATGGCCAGGGACTGTCCAAAGTCCACCTCCAAGAGCTCTAAAGCCAAGGCCCGCTCTGCCAAGGCTGTGACTCCCGCTGCTGCGGAGTCAAAAAATTAGACAGCAGCTCCCAGAACTCCGCACAAGCTGGGGGTTGCGTTGACTCCGACTGTGCAACTACGGAGTTACGCCTCAACACATCTGCTCTCTCCGATCCCAACTCCCTTATGCCCTCCGTCACGATTACATCCCCTGTCGCTATTCCTCCTGTTTCCGCTCTTGTTGACTCTGGCTCTAGCCACTGTTTCATAGATAGCAAATTTGTTAATAAACACGCTCTTGAAACCTACGCAATCGCTCCGCTTGAACTCTGCCTCCTAGACGGTTCTACGAACACCTTCATTACTAAAGCCATCAAACTCGACATTCAGTTCTCCACAGGTGAAGTCAACTCCGAAACATTCTACGTAACTCCGCTGGATTCCTCCTGCGTGCTGGTCCTCGGACATAGCTGGCTCACCCACTACAATCTGTTGATTGACTGGGTTTTGGGCCACATCGAATTCCGTAAAGGCACACTGCGAATGCCCACATCCCCGGTACCTCCTTCTGTCGAGTCCACCTCTGCGACTGCCTCCACGGCTCCGCCACCAGAGGACTCATCTCCGCCCTCTGACTCTGACTCGCCTCAGTTGACCGCTCCCTACGTTTCGCTGATAGGCACTGCTGCATTCGCGCACGCTTGCAAACTCATGGGATCTACCAACTTCACATTATACATCCGCCCAGAAGACGCGAAGCTCCGCTCAGCCTCCGCTGCCACTCCTGTTGATTCTCCCAATCTCTCTGCTGTGCCAGAAGTCTACCATGACTTCGCTGACGTCTTCAGCAAGGCAAAAGTTACCACGCTTGCTCCACATCGCGAGTATGATCTCCGAATTGATTTGGAGGAAGGCGCAAGCCCTCCACTGGGTACTGTGTACTCCCTTTCACAGACTGAATTAGGGGCGCTCCGCACATTCATCAACAAGCACCTCTCCTACGGCTTCATTCGACAGTTGACCTCCGCTCATGGAGCTCCTGTCCTGTTCGTACGCAAAAAGGATGGATCACTCCACCTCTGCGTCGACTACAGGGGACTGAACAAAATATCAAAGAAAGACCGCTACCCACTCCCTCTCATCTCCAACCTCCTGGATTCCCCCAGCAAGGCAAAGATCTATTCAAAAATCGATCTCCGCCACGCATACCATTTGGTCCGTATCGCTGAAGGGGATGAATGGAAGACCGTGTTTCGCATGCGGTATGGTTCCTTCGAGTGGAATGTCATGCCTTTCAGCTTGACCAATGCTCCCGCGGCTTTCCAGCGATTTGTTAACAGCATTCTCTCCGATATGCTTGATGTCTGTGTCGTCGTCTACCTAGACGACATCCTTATCTACTCCGAAGACATCGAATCACATCAAAAGCATGTCCGCGAAGTCCTCCGACGCCTCCGCAAGCATAATCTCTTTGCTAAACCGGAAAAGTGCGAATTCCATACCACCTCCACCGAATACCTGGGCTTCTGCCTCTCCCCCGATGGCCTTTCCATGTCCGCCAACAAAGTCAAAGCCATTTCCGACTGGCCAGAACCCCGCAAGGTGAAGGACATCCAGTCCTTCCTCAGTTTTGCGAACTTCTACCGTCACTTCATCTTCAACTACTCCGACATCGTCGTGCCTCTCACGCAGCTTACCTGCAAAAACATTCCTTGGAATTTTGGTGAGGACTGTCGCTCCACCTTTAACCTCCTGAAGAAGGCCTTCACCTCCGCTCCTATCCTTACCCACTGGGTCCCTGACACTCCGCTGACTGTGGAGACCGATGCTTCGGACTATGCCATCGCTGGAATCCTTTCCATCACTGGCTCCGACGAGGTCCTCCGCCCTGTCGCGTACTACTCGCGCACTCTGTCTGCTCTGGAGCTGAATTATGACACCCACGACAAGGAGCTTTTGGCCATTTTCGAGGCTTTTAAGCACTGGCGACACTACCTTGAGGGCTCCGCCACTCCGGTTGATGTGGTCACCGACCACAAGAACTTGGAATATTTCTCCAGCTCCAAGGTCTTGACCCGCCGTCAAGCCCGCTGGTTGGAGTACCTCTCCCAGTTCAACCTTGCCATCCGCTTCCACCCTGGACGCCTCGGAGCTAAGCCTGATGCCCTCACTAGACGCTGGGACGTCTACCCAAAAGAGGGGGATAGGGACTACGCTCGGGTCAACCCACACAACCTCCGACCCATGTTCACCCATGAACAACTTGCGTCCTCCCTTAGGGCTACAATTCTCCTCACTCCGGCAATCCGTGCTGCCATCCTCGTCAACGTGGAGCAACTCCACAAAGACATTCTCGCAGCTCTCCCCTCTGATCCCGTCACGCTCAGCCACAAGTCCGACTCATCCAATTCTCGGTGGTCATCAGACTCCGCTGGCCTACTCCGCCTTGATGATAGGATCTACATGCCGGATGCTAATGATCTCCGCCTCAGAGTCCTCCGCTACAAGCACGACCACCCGCTCTCCGGCCACTTCGGCCAGAACCGCACTTTGGAACTAGTCCGCCGGGAATATACCTGGCCAGGTGTCCGCACCTTCGTAAAAGACTACGTAAGTTCCTGCACATCCTGCGGACGTGCTAAGATCCCTAGGCATAGGCCCTACAGCCTATTAAAATAACTTCCGATCCCCGCTCGCCCATGGCATTCCATATCCATGGACTTCATTGAGCAACTACCCTCCTCCGATGGATTCACCTCCATCTTAGTCGTCGTGGACCGCCTCTCGAAGCAAGGAATATTCATTCCGACCTATGACACCATCACTTCCCCTGAGCTTGCCAAGCTCTTCGTCGCGCATGTGTTTTCCAAACACGGAGTACCCACCCATGTCACCTCCGACAGAGGTTCGGAGTTCGTTTCTCACTTCTTCCGATCGCTCGGAAAAGCACTCAGAATGACCTTACATTTCACCTCTGGCTATCACCCAGAAGGAGATGGTCAAACCGAGCGGATGAACCAAACACTCGAGCAGTACCTCCGAATCTACTGCAATTATCAACAAGACAACTGGGCCGAACTCCTCCCACTTGCGGAGTTCGCGTTTAATAACTCTCCCAGCGCAACCACTGGTGTCTCGCCCTTCTTTGCTAATAAAGGCTACCACCCTGACATCGCAGTAAACTCCGACTTGGGCCTCAGTTCCTCTCGCGCTCAAGAATACACCTCTGACCTCAAGGAACTCCATGAGTTTCTCCGCTCTGAGATGGCCCTTGCGCAACAGTGCTACCAAGGCCCCACAGATGCGAAAAGATCAACTCCGCCGGATTTTAAAATAGGTGATGAAGTCTATGTGAAGGCGAAGTATTTCAGGTCTATGCGCCCCTCCAAGAAGCTCTCCGATAAGAATTTCGGACCCTTCGAAATAATAGCCAAACCTGGATCGCTCTCCTTCACGCTCCGACTCCCCGACACCATGAAGTCCGTGCACCCAGTATTCCACGTGTCTCAACTCGAGACCTCCCACCAAAGCAGTATTCCCAATCACGTCCAATCTCCGCCACCTCCGATCGAAGTTGACGGAGAAGTCGAATACGAAGTCGAAGAAATCCTAGACTCCAAGATCGACTGCAGAAGACGCCACTGCCAACTCCTCTACCTAGTCCGCTGGGCTGGCTACGCCGGTACAGATGAAGAAACATCATGGCTCCTTGCCACTGAGCTCGACCATGCGTCGGAGCTCGTCGAGGATTTCCATCACAAGTACCCAGGCAAGCCTGGTCCGCACAAGTCCGCCTAAGTCACTCCGCCACCTCCAAACTCACTCCGTTACGTTTGAAATCTACAAGGCAACCCATTCAAATAAAATTGTAGTACAAAATACAACAAACAAAAAAAAATATATATGTAGTTAGTCCATTAATCCTCCTCTCCCTCCGCATCCGCCATCCCCTCTTCGTCATCTCCATCTGCTCCGTTCTCCTCCTCCTGCTCCACCACTGTGATCTCCTTTTGTGTCGTCCCCATCGACGACCCCTAGATGAACTGGCGCCGCTTGACCATGATTCGGTCCATTTCGGCCATCCGCCTTTCTTCCATCGCTGCACACCTCCTCTCCAACTCCAGTCGCTCCCGCTCTAGCTCGAGCCGCTCCCTCTCGATCACCATCCACTCTCGCTCTCGTGCCTCAGACGCCCCCATCCGCTCGGTGAGCTGCGCTAGCATCTGGGTAAGCATACCCAGCGCGTCGCGCTGTTCCTCCACCATCGCTCGGGGCACCCCGAATACCTCCTCTTCGTCCGCCTCATCCTCCTCCGTCGTGTTCCGCGCCTTCTTGCGCTTGCTTGCCCCCTTTGGCGACGTGTTCACCTCGCTCCGCTGTCGTCTCCTCGCCACCCGTTTTGATGCTGCTGCTCCGCCGTTCTCCGTCCCGCTCCCTGTGACCGTGGAAGCCTCCGCCGCTTTCCCTGCTGTGCTCCAAGAGCAGGACTTGCGTGCGCCCTGGCATGGCGCGCACGCCGTCGCTTTCGACTTCGCCTGGGCCACGCACCCTGCTGGGTTATTGAGGTGGTCTTGACACCGCGCACATGGGGCACGCCTCCCGTCTGCTGTCACTGCTGGCACCACCGTCGCACCACCGCTACCTTGAGTGGCCGCGATGGCCTCCGCTCGCGCCTGCAATCTCCGTTGTTGCTCCCGTGCCTTCCGCGCCTCGAACTCCTGCCTCTGTCGCTCTATATGCGCCTCCTGCAGCGCCTCGATGCATCTCTTGCGCGCTCTCTCCTCCTCCACCTTCCGTTCTTCCTCCGCTTTGCGCGCTGCTTCCGCCTTCGCTTCTTCCTCCGCCTTGCGAGTCGCCTCCGCTCTCGCTTCCTCCGCTTTGCGAGCCTCTTCGGCTCTGCGTGCCTGTCATGGCGCGTTTTCGTCAGCATCACACAACGAACAGTACGTTCGCTACTCACCTCCTTCCTCTTCTGCACCTCCGCTCGCGCCTCCTCGACCTTCCGACACTGTTCCGCTTCGACTGCCTTCCTCGCTATCTCCCTCCGCTCACGCTCCAGAAACTTCGCTGTCGCGTTGGCTTCGTCATCTTCCGAATCGGTGACCAGCTCGTGGTCTTCCGCTTCCTTCCAGTCTCGTTGCTGCTGCTCGGCGGGGATGGTTGTGGTGTGTTGGAAAGCCATGTTGTGGTAGAAGGACAAGGTGTTTGAACAATGCGGACAACATGCGTCGCACTCTTATATGCGCCCACGGTAAATTTCCGAACTCCGATCAGAAGCTTATCTCAGCAGAACAATGCCAAACCTGTGAAGTCCATATGCACAAAGGCCCTCAAGGGTTCAGGCCCTAAAGGGGGGATACTGTCACGACCACGTGACGCCTCGTGACTCCGCAAGGCCTCTAGTCTGTTGTAAACTAAAGTCCGATCGTAATCGCACACCTCCGACGCTACATATCCATCTCCACTCTGACAATTGACGCTCTGTCTCCTTTTAGTATATAGTTCCGCGTCTACACCTCCGGTTATTGTATGCCTCCATTCTGTTTCTGTTCCTGTTCCCTTTGTTCCTGTTTTAGATTAGATAACAATTACTAATAGCTGTGATCCGTTAACCTTTTGATCTGTTATGCTTATCACTGACCTCCGTTCCGTGTATGTTACTCATCCATTTGTCATCCGCAGACTCTTACCTACGTCTCCGCTATGTTTCTCTCCGCTTCTCGGTTACTGTACATTCCCGATGTAAAGTATAAGTACTCGCACACTGAGGGAATTGTCCCTCAGTTCGAATATCAGCTTGAATACCTCCCGCGAACTCTCCTCTGTCCCCTCTGCCTTCTGGCAAACCCGACCTTCATCAGACCTCCGTCTCTCCATTCCTTAGTCCTCCGAAATACGAGGACGCAGGTATCGCAAGGGCGCAGCACATACGCTGAAGCCAAGTCCTCAAACACTTCTGCATCTCCTCCGCCTGTCGTCGATGACCCTTCGTACTTATCTCCGCTCTTGTCGGAGTTCGTCGGAGGAAACAATTCTGACAGGCGCTCATGACGTGGCGATCGACTATCAAAGCTAAGGCTCGCGAATACGTTGTCCGGCATTATCCTTTAGGCGAGAATCGAACGGCCGAGGACAATTTAGCAAACGCGCAAGAACTCATCCGTGGTGCATCGTTCATTAGAGATGGGGTCGAACAAGATGTTTGTCCTCTAACGTTTGCATCATTACAAACTAAAGTGTGTGTTTACAGGGCACAACGAGGAACATGGCATCCCCAGCACTCGCTGGCCTTGTGATTGAGTGCTTTTACACTGGACCTTCGGCCCTGGGCAAGCTTTTTCCTGAGGCATTCGGACGGGAGGCTCCAAAGTCCGCTGTTTGCCTTGCAGTGACAGCGGTAAGTATCTTCTTTCTTGCTCAGTAAATGCTCACTTACAGCTGTTCCCAAGTATAATGAGATTGCGTGTGTTTGTTCAAGTCACGAGTTGCGTGCTTCCAAATTGGGAACAGCCTCTGCGGTGCCCTCACCCCTGGCCTTGCCGTGCATCGTCATCACCCCTGCCGCCCCGCGAAGCACTATGGATGCTTCAAACAACTCTGATTCTGTTGCAGATGTCACGCTTGTGGAAGAAAGGGACAATATTGGTTGTGAGAGCCACGACGAATTCCTCAGTGGTATGTACAGTTACTCAATGATGCTAGCCTATGATCGTGCCACACTCACACCTGATAGTGACCGAAGAAATGCAGCAGTATACCTTCATAGATGATGCATATATCCCAGAGGGCCATTCTGTGCCATCCACACCTATTGCTAGCCCTGTCAAACCCTCACCAAAGAAGGGAAGAAGGGGCCGCAAGCGTAAGCAGTCTGAAAACAAATCCCCATCTTCTCAGGTACCCGTGACTACGAAGAAGAAGAAGAAAGGGGTGTCAAAGACAGCTGTCTTCGATATTGATGAGGATGAAGTTGCTGAGCCACCACTGCAATCCATCACTGCACATCTTCATCTCGAAACCACTGTTGAAGTCCCAGGTCGGCCTGGACGAGGCAAATCAGCATCGACATCAGTTCGACTCCGGCAGTGCAACCCGTTTATTTTCACTGTAAAGGACACCTACGACATCTTCATTGATGCAGTTGCAGACGCTGCGGATACAATGTCGTGGCATTTAGCCATGTCCCATCTGCGCTGGCGCTTTGAAACGCCAGCTAATCTCCAACCGAAACTCCTGGTGAATGAAGTTGGCTATACAGCAATGATCACTGCTGTCAAGTCACGTCGAAAGGACCAAGTTATCTTCCTGTACATTCCTGAGCCAGTTTCGCGTGAAAAGGTGTGTTTGATACTGTGGATATTGTCGTATTGACCGAGATTTTACAGCCTACAATTGATGTGTCAAGCAAGGGGAAGTACTCAACGTCCGTAACTCAGGAAGCGGACGACATCTCGTCACAATCGTCCTCTCTGAAGTCTCAAATTGTGAGTGTTCTATTGAGTTGTTAGCGTGTTTCTTCTGCTGAAATACAACCAGAATTGGCTGCGAAACCGTGCCGGAGGCGAGCTCCAGCAGCTTGAAGAGAAGTATCCAGTTGGTAACCACCTGTGCTTTCCCAATAAGCGGATATATGCATCGGATGGGCTTTATTGGGAGCTCACACAGCTCCGTCTTCAGGTTTGGGCTAATGCAATAGCAGCAAAGGTGCATCATAAGCGCTAGGTACACCAGTTACTCACTATCTCCAATAGCCACCAACAGCAACATACGAAGAGCCGCCTGCATCCAATCACTTCACGAAGGCGTCTGCCATACTGGCAAGTCAGATACCAAAGGATCGCTCTGCCAGTCAGCCCTCCGGTGTCACAGAAGGTCATCAAAATGGTTTCGCACCCTATGGTAACACTTTTCAGGGCCATCCTCCACAGGCCCCATACCCATATTTTCCCTATCCCCCACCACCGCAAATGCCATATGGTCCATATGGTTATTACATGCCGCACATGCCTCATCCACCAACTCCGACCCCTCAGCCTCCACCTGCTCAAGCTGCCGCTGGATTATCCTCACCTGATGTGACTATGTCACACAATGTTTCACTTTCGGAATTCTGTACCAAGTATCGGCTGTCAGCGCATACCCAAGAGAAACTATTGGAACTCGATTACTCCCCTGGGAACGAGGTCATTGAAACTCTCACAGAGGTGGACTGGAAAGAAACTGGACTTTCAATTCTTGCTTCGCGCTCATTCATGGCAGCTCACCGGAATTTCTGTGAGCTAATTCATACAGGCAAGTGGAACCAGTAAGTCCCGGTAGTCGTTAGAATCATGTACAATACGTCCGCAAACATGTAAACTATAGAGTTCAAGTGATTCTTGCAATCAATACAGTGGTTTTATCACCGAGAGCTGCCTTGGGAGTTGGACATAAATTTGAACTACATAATATACCCTGCATGACGAATCCAGCCCTGACATTTCTCAGCAGTAATACAGGCGGTTGCTTCAACGAGTGTTGCCATAGGGTCATTCTCTTCATGAAGACAATGTGCGTGACGACGGAGATATGATTTTACTGTAGTCATGATCAGCAAATCATGATCCGTTCATAGGCAACAGCTGAACTTACGTGCACTGAACGATTCTTCAATTGGATTGAGATCGGGTGAGTATGGCGGCAGGAACAGCAAGATACATCCTATGAATAATGAAGGCTATATTACACAAGATGGTGGCCTGGGAACATACCAGCTTGCAGCAGGGCTGCTTCAAGGTCCTCATTTTGGTGGATACGGCAGTTGTCGAGGACAATCACTGATTGTTCTGCAGGGAACGGATTCATTGAAGGAAGCTGTGAAGGAATATGAGAAAATGACCATGTAAAAAACACAAAACATACGACTTGTTCGATGACGAACTGGGAGAACAGATCACGATCAAATGATCCCTCAACGACATCCGCTGCGATATACCCATCCACTGCCATGGCAGCCACAAGCGAGTACCGGTCACCGCGAACAAAGACATCCGCGAAGCATGCTCGAGTGCCTGACATTGCCCGTCCATAGTGACGTGCCCATGTCCGCTCGTCTTTTCTGGTCTCGTCAATGAAGATCAACTCTGAACCATCACCTTGAAAGTTGTTGTGCACCAGTTCTCGGAACTCTCTGCGACGATCCTCATCTCTTTCTGCAGCGATTTTGTGGAGGATCTTTCTGGTAAGACCGGCTTCAGCAAGGTTGCGGGAAAGAGTCGAAGTTGAGATGGCAATGTCATGTGTGAGCGCAAGCCATGCAACAACCTCGTCGAGAAATAGGTCTGTTTCCTGAGAAAAGAGGTCCTTGCAGGCCTGGATGAGGGTACGTGTGAGGACACGGAGGCCCTGACCTTTCAAAGGTGATGGAGGGCGGATGACAGTGCCATGCTCTTCGAAGATTGCATGCCATCGAAAGAGGCTGGCACGCGAAACTCCTAGAATGTCGCATATATCCTCAATCTCCCAGCCTTGATCCCACAGCTTGAGGGCG
This sequence comes from Scleroderma bovista, assembly GCA_037178675.1. Taxonomy (NCBI): domain Eukaryota; kingdom Fungi; phylum Basidiomycota; class Agaricomycetes; order Boletales; family Sclerodermataceae; genus Scleroderma; species Scleroderma bovista. The sequence goes on from JAYMGJ010000354.1 coordinate 41,411, forward strand.
ATTAGCTTGACGTCTTCACTGATACGGCGGTTCCCCATGGTTGTTGGCCCACGATTAGGCTGTTCCCAATTTGGAAGCATGCGACTCGCGACTTGAACAAACACATGCAATCTCATTATACTTGGGAACAGCTGTAATTTTTACAGCTACGAGCCGCTATCGATGAGTACACGGTTACAGGTATTCGCCAAGATCGTCAATTCGAATATACAACATACTCGAAAGTTTTCACGCATCTGATAAATATGCAAACAAAAATTGACGCTAATCCCAAGCATGCCGCAAGGACTCGGGCGCTCAGGATTCACTGGGCAACTACCGGAATGTGAGTTTATATTGCTCAGTTGTATTACTGCTAACTTATATGTAGTGCATCATTTGACGGTGCCAATACGATGATCGCGGATGAGGACGATTTTGACGTAGTTCTCGATTAGGGCGCATCTTATCTTTTATTGTGCATTTGTTTGTCTCGTTTGCTAGTTGTTTGTGTGAAATGTTAGCAATGTTTTGCATACCTGTGCATATTTGTTGCTACTGTCAATGACTATGCAGCATTCTGTCCTTGAGATCCACAGACTTGTCAAGCATAGGCTGATTACCCACAGGAGTGATTGGCCTGTACAAGACTATGAAATTCTGTAATGGTAGGTACCTTTCTGTGGAGTCTGTGACACTGTACAACCCTGTGTAAGCTCTGTACAGGGAGGGGATGGTTTGCTGATGTGATGAGGACTGAATAGACTGTGACCAGACAGAAGAGGCTGGGAAGAACCTGGAATATCTGTCTGGAGTGTATCTGGCTGCTGTCTGATGTGGGCTGAATAGTCTGGGACCAGACAGACACCAGACAATGACGCCTGACCCAGAAAGGAACGTCCTGATTCCAGGCACAGGTCTGGGACACCTGACACACCATGCATCGACCACCACCTGACAGCCACCACCACCAGCGTCAATGATGACACAATGATGACCATCACCAGCATCGATGATGACACAGCCACCACCACCAATGTCAATGACACGAGAGGCAACCACCACCATCACCAGCATCAACAACAACGTGGCCACCACCACCTGCATCAACAATGATGCAGCCACCACCACCAACGTTGATGACAATGCGACCACCCCCAATGTCATTGATGCTGTGACCACCACCTCCAATGTCAACAATGATGCGACCACCATCACCACCCACATTGTCAATGACACAATCATCCACCACCAACAACCAATGTCATCAACATGACCACCACCATCCCCAATGTTGTCAACAATGCGACCACCCACCATCAACGTCAATGACAGCAATCACTGCAAGCATTTCTCAATGTTTCATGACAAAATATTGTAAAAAAAATAGAAGTAAGAGATACTCTTTTATTTAAAAATTTGTTCAACAAAAAAGCCAAATATCATACAGCATTATCTTTGTCATTTTTGTGTCAAGACATGATTCGAGATCATTTCTTATGTTGGGACTATAAAATATTTAACCTTTTTTCTGCCTGTTCCTTGCAAAACAAATAAAGAAAAGACAATGTAACTTTTCTCATAGCAAGTTTTGAGTGATGGACATCTTTATCAGTCTACTTGATTATGATCAATTTAGACAGGTTGCTTCTTTTTATCATGCCAGATCACCAGTATACCTGCTGATATATATGACCAAAAACCCAACCCCTGCTAAATGTGTTCAAATGTATATATAATTATACCTGCTGATGTACATGCTCAGTTAGGTTTCATTCTGATGCTCCAGATCAGATTTATCAGAAAGCTATTACTGTCCCAGCTGTCCCAGAAGTACTTGTACAAGCCAACAGTACCCATACCTTCACTGCCTGTACTTAATTTTCAACCACCTTAATTGATTCAATGTTCATATTAATCAATTTATATTCCATTCTGAACAGTACAAAAGAATAAATATTGTAAACTAATGGGGGCAGAACCAAGACTAAATATATTATATACATTGTGGTCATTGACACAGGTGGTGGGGGTAGTGGCGGTGGCCACATCAAGGTTGTCATTGTCATCACTGGTGTCACATCAACAATGCAGGTGGTGGGGTCATCATTGTTGGTGCCTGGTGGTGGCCATGTCATTGATGTGAGTGGTAGGGGGTAGTGGTCACATCACTGTCATCCAGGTGGGGTGGTTGTCGACATTGGGGGTAGTGGTGGGGTGGTCATCGTCAACGTTGGGGGTGGTCATTCACTGCAAGCATTTCCCAATGTTTTATGACAAAACATTGTAAAAAAAAAATAGAAAAAAGAGATACTCTTTTATTTACAATTTTGTTCAACAAAAAAGCCAAATATCATACAGCATTATCTTTGTCATTTTTGTGTCAAGACATGATTTGAGATTGTTTCTTATGTTGAGACTATAAAATATTTAACCTTTTTCTTCTACCTGTCCCTTGCAGAACAAATAAAGAAATGTCAATGTAACTTTTCTTACAGCAAGCATTTTCAATTTTCTGCAGTGCAAAATTGAATCAAAAGACACTCTATTCCACAAAAATAAATGTTTAGGAATTATGCTATATGTTTTTGGTCATAACACTCTAGCCAGCCAATCAGCATCCAGGAACAATGATATTTCTTGAAGGAAAATTTATTCTTTCTTTTAACATGTTTTCAAGAATAATATGGTATCTTATTTTTAATAACACATGCTGAAACACAGGTTGAGCAGACTCTCATCAATTTCCTGATGTTGGTCCAACCCAACTAAGGCCCTGACATTCAATTTCTTAAAATCAGTTTCTTGTATATACACATTGGAATCCAGCAAAGCATGGCATGGGTTTGGAGAATAGCAAAGTGAGAGAGAGGTCTGTCTTGGCACATTGCAAGAACACAGGTTAACTGCATCATCTGTGCCAGGAGAATCCCACATGTGCATAGTGTTGTCCCATGAGCCAGACATAACTCTCTTTCCAGAGTCTGGTGAGAATGCCACTGAGGTTACCTGCTCAGTGTACCCTGTGAGAGGGCTACCCAGCTGCAGTCCACTGGTCTCAACATCCCACAAACATATGGTCTTGTCATGAGAACCTGATGCAATCCTCTTGCCATCTGGTGAGAATGCAACAGAAGTCATACTAGAATGACCCCTAATTGTTAGCTGAAGGTCTGACCAGCATGGCTCTCCTCCATCAACAATTTGGGCAAAATTTGAGTAGTTGGGTGAGAATTGTGTATAAATAATGGATTGTACTGGAGAGAATGGCAAAGTTGAGATATACAGGTGGGGGGTGCTTTTCATGATGGCACCACCAAATACTTGGACAAACTTGATGGCATCTCTTGCTATTGCTGATGCCTGATTGAAGATATTATCCCCCTAAACATTCTCATTATCAATGTTGATTGGGATCAGCTTCAAAATAACATACCTCCAACCATGAAGCTATAGATGCTAGGTGTGAAGCCACAACATTGAGCACCTTCAATAAGTTGAGTGTTTCAATCCAGAAGAGTAGTTTGTCTGTCAACAGTGAATCCTTTTCTTGTGCCAAGTTCCTCACATACTGTGTCTCCTGAATATGAATGGCCCAGAGTCGACAAGCATAAGAGTGAGCAGGGACATATTCATGAACTCGCCAGTCCAGGTCAGTAACCTCAGAGTTTGGTAGGTACGAGGTATCCAATCGACAGATATTGAAATGCAGCCTGGTTCGCATGACTCGAACACAAGCCCATGCAAGCTGACAATGAGCATCTTCCAATTTGATAGCAAACTCCATACTCCGCACAGAGTCAGCCAAGAATATAGAAAGGTGGTGGTCTGCAAAGGGAAGGTCTAGCCTGAAAGAAGGGAGAAGGAGAACTGTAGGATAACCTCAGTATGCTGGCAAGCTACTATTATATTAGATATACCTGTAGGATAACTACAAGGTATTAATATGTATGTGGTGGTTAGTAGATGGTACTCACCCTCAGTATGCTGGCAAGCTACTGAGGGACTATGGTAATAGATTCTACTGTATAGTGCGATGAAAGCTTATGTAAGTATATAAACAAACCATAACAGTCTGTTTATCTCCAACAAAGAAATCATAAAATGATGCGTGCAAGGCACGAACTGGAGTTGATATATCAGCAATGCCACTTAGTAGGGCACCCATCGGGTTGAGGATCACCTTGACATCAGAAACATCGTTGTCGGGGAATTTACACTGCATCACATTCAACAACTCCACTGGGAGAGGCTCCTGGGTACACAGTATTTGGCGCATCACAGAGTGGAATCACACAAGTGCTTTCAGGTTGTCATCAACAATGTCTTGCAGAATGGTAAGGTACATCTCGTCCAAAAGTTCCTTGCTCTTTCAGGGCAAACTGGATATCAGGTCCTCATATCGCTTCATGGCTGTTAACCCAGCCTTGTGTGATTTGATGAACTCGCAAGCCAACCGAGCCCACTTGAATAACCCATCCGCCAGCCGTACAAGGCATGAAATTTCTTTGGTGGTGAAACAATCCATCAGTTTTCCTAGCTGATCAGAAATGTACAGATGAATATCGTGTTCAGTACTAGAGATGACATTCATTGATCTGGATGTGATGTGTGGAATATGCTGCAGGGTATCCATAATGTCAAGTAAAGGGCAGGATGTACTAATGAGAACATGAAAGCTGGACAGGAGGTGGGCAACCTGTGTGGAAGCGAGAATGTTGAGAATATGTTTCTGGGAGGCCTCAACACCAGTCTCATCGAGTGTGTCAATCACAATGACCACCCGTCCGACCATAGATGCTGCAGCTTTGGAAATGGGATCCAAAATGAACTTCTGCCACTGTTGCTTCACATCGTGTGTGGTGGACAGTGCTTTGTCATCTGCAATAACCTCAGCTATAATCCGCTTGAACATAGGGTCACGATCAGCAAGATCATGTGCAATGGTGGTGAATATCTTTTCATGGCGACGTTCTGCCTGTTGATCACTGGCAAAGCAGAAACACGACCAAAGGGCTCCAAGAGATTTGAACCAGTTGGTGATTGTATGGGTGATGGCAGATTTCCCTTTGCCTGCTTGGCCATAGAGCCACAACACTCAAGGGGTATCAGGCTCTGATTTATTGATCCAGTCTACGATGTCCACCAGGATATCAACTCTCGTGCCTTCCAAACAGACCTTGGTGGTGTCTAATCCAGCACCACCTGCATAGGGGAGTTGGCCAAGGGTGGCCTTTTGATTTGCATGGCAAATACTTAGGACAAGTGACAACCATGTGGAACCCATCCTTACCTAGGGCTGAGACACTGTCTTTAATATCATTGATGCTGTTCAGGGCATGATGAATAACACCTTCCACTTGATGAACACTATCCAGGGCACACCGAACATCCTGCCGTATGTCTTTGACGCTGTGCTCCACATCCTTGCGGATGTCATCAACAACATCGCAAATGTTCCCAATGTCAGCATGGTCAACCTTGTCAGCAACTCCATGAACAGTAACCCATGTATCCCGAGATATAAAGTCCTGACACTGCTGCATCAAGACATCTATGGTGCCAATCACTTAGAGACCACTACTTTTGTGCAAACATTTTTGACTCACCAAAAAAAGTCCAATTAAGATTTCCTCTTACAAAAATGCTCCATTTGACCAAGGGAACAAAACTGTAAGAGGGATTTTTAATTGAGTCAAAATTGAACCATCAAAAATTTTCACAAAGTGTGAAATTGGCCAGAAAGGGGTATATTATCAAATATAGTGTATATCACCTTCCATATTAGTGAAAATGCTGTGCAACTGAGTTTCTCTTGATAAGAGTCCTGTGTGAATCTCAAAGCCATTGAGAATAGAGGACACCTTGTTTATATGTGTGCATGATGTCATATATCTCTAACCATTAACTATATCCTACTGAAAAGTCCCTGTGCTATCACATAGCAGTCTCTGAACCATGGCTTTGCCAAGGTAGAGTGCTATGAACAATTGCACAGATGAAAAAAATAGTGTCTACAATTTCTATGTGTAGTAACCTTGTAAACAAGGTGACTGTAGACTGCAGCTCTGTTCCCCAGCACTGCACTTTCAAGGTCAAGTTGCATGATAGAAAGTGCCATTGTAGACCAGTTTTCAACCACTTGTTGATTTCATCTGCACAAGGCTCAAAATTATGTTGATGCAGGGTGTAGCTATCAAAGCCACTACATCCACCCACAGCTCAAACTATAACAATTACATGGAAAATTTGGTGTGTCCTAACCCTACTATCTCTTTTATGTGAACTTACACTTGCATCATCACTGATGAGATTGATGCTCTCTTTGGGGTTGAAATACTTCATCTACACAGGAATACATAGTGCTATAGTAGTACATGTGTGTGATAATTAGCATAAACTTTATGAAATAGAACTAAGATCAATCAGTTAGCAACAGCCCCCTCAGACTGATCAAAGTTTGCCCAGTCAGCACTTCCATAGGGTTAGGGTTAGGGTTTGATTTTTGTCCAGCCAATTTGGCCACTGCACAAATGTAGTGGCCTCTAAGTGATTGACACCATAGCGCATTGCCATAGGCAGCAACCACGGTGCTGGTTTCAGTCAAAATATTCTTCTTCATTCTTTCCCCTTCACAAGGTGGCGTTAGCAGAATATTGAAGCTCAAGTAGGAGTATGACATACAAAAACTTTTTGTTTTAGAATATGACTGGATGAGGATGAACGCCACATATTTGGGCATCAGATTGGAGATTTCCGACAGAGGTTCCTTTATCTGGTCGATATTTGCAACGGTATGGTCTTTGATGAGGAAGGAATAGACATGGCTGATTTTAGACAAGAGATCGACGACTGACTGATCCAGGGTGCTCTGTGCAAACAATAGTCTGCCACATATTAAATATAGTGCAATCTCATATAACTTTGGGACATACCTGAGCGGCCCATGATAGTACGCATAAAGCTAGTTTCGCATATGGGTGAATCTAAGCGCAGTTTAATGACGTGTGCGTCAAAGAAAGGGGACGCACATTGGAAATTGTCTGGACAACAGAGATGAAGACTTTAATGGGTCGAAGACATGAATTCACAGTATCGAGTTGATCCACAACGGATTTGCCTGCATTCACAGCAACGAATGCTCTGTCCATGCTGTCTGGCATATTATTCATCTGCGATACACCTTCTTGCACAGCTTCGAGGCTGGTGGCGAGGTCTCTCACATCGTCATCACCAATAGGAGGAACCTGCGGCCGGATGAAACTGCTATGAACCTGGACTCAATCTTTTCTACCCCTTACCTGTGAAGGATCAGGCATAGAATCCCATGCTTCAGAAACTTGCTGTGCAGGAGGCAAAGGCGTGTTGGCAGTGGTATTCGAGGGATCATCCTGTCATTGATGAGATCCAAATAAGATCAGGTGACACACAAGTTGGCCCACTTTTTGAACCTCCGAAGGAAGCACATTTGTTAGTATCTCAACTGCTGAGATGGGAATACATTGCACAGGAGTAGCACTAGGGTTGGTTGCAGTACCAAGTTCGGTTGCGATGTTGGCACCAATAACCTTGGTTTTGTGTCACCACAGAGATCAGAACACAATGCAAGAATAACATACACCTTGACTCTGCGTGAGCGCAATGTCTGCTGCGGATGTGGTGGAGACAGGCACTGTTGCCTGTGGGCGGGATTGCGCAGTCTACGAGGTTGATAGTGTCACACAAACTCAACGCCGCTGCTGCACTTACCAAATCGACTGTATCTGGGTTTTGCTCGTTCCTTGAGGGGCTGCGAGAGTGGCCGAACAACTGTATTGCAGGGCATCTCAGTATAGGCACCTAATACACCCGAAGTGCATACCTCGCCGCCATGAACCAAGGCATCCAAAAACCTGTTCTTTGGTTTGCTTGTACAAGAGCTGTCCCCGGACGATCCCTGCTGTCCCTTCAGTTAGTTTGAAGAAAGAACAGGTGCGAATCCCAAAGTACATTGGCAACAAGATTCCGATTTTTTGCACGAGGAAATTTGAAAAAATGGTTCTTTTTGCTATGTTCCGGCATGATTTCAGTTGTGTACCCTTAGGACGAATGAGATGTTGGAACGAGGGTGTGTGGGCCACAGCACACGCCGTTCTCCAAGAGCTGGACACCAGAGGGATACTGGGACAGTATTGCCCTTTTGATCAATTCCATTTCGACAAGGGTTCCCTTCTTATTTTCAAGTGACAGTGTGTTCCTTCATACAGTCTGAATGAATCAGCATGTATGTTTCGCCACTTACCAAATGTCGCAAATTTATTTTTTCCATTAAAACATCACACTTTGTCACGCCTTTACTTAAAATGGACTTAAAATGGACTTATAAGTCCAGTTATCGCGCCAAGTCAGCAGGTGGCGGTGCTGGGGTTTGCGAAGGCGAGCGCCGGCATCTGATGAGAACTTGTGCCTTGGAATAGATTTTAATGGCATTGTAAGGGTCGTGACAAAGTGTGATGGTCACATTTTGTCATGACCCTTACGATGCCATTAGAATCCATTCCAAGGCGAAACTTCTCATCAAAATGAGAGAGAGAGAGAGAGAGAGAATTCTATATTTATATACTGCTGCAAGCAAACAGGTGTGCTAAGACGTGGTGCCAACAGGCCGTAGGAGTATTCTGTATCATATGAACCAAAGTACTGTTGAACGTAGAATTGTAGGTCATCTTTGTAGTGTCAGTGCAATGGTAAGTTGGCATATGAGGCAGAGCAAAACTCCAAGCCTAAGGTAGTGGAGAAAAGGAAACCAAAACAGAAACGAAATGAAACGACAAGCGTATGATGTAAGTGTTTGTGGGCAGTGACCAACGTAACAAACGATGCAGTGAGAGGTCCGGCAACTCCTTGACCTGTGCCCCGATTGGTCCAGTGGTGGTATACTGACATTCAGTGAGAGGTCTAGCAACTCCTGGTCCTGGGTTCGTGGGTCTCCAGCGGTGGTCTACCGACATGACTGCACGGTTAGCGTGGGTATGCCCTGTCAAGGCCCCCCCTCAGTAGCGTGTGTCGGCATAGTCTCAAAGTAGTGATGGTGATGTTGAAAAACAGAAATGGCATGTCTGTGAGCATCGACTGGTTTTGTAGGCGGTGAAAACGATGTTGGCATGCTGAGCCAAGGCAGAGCATGACTTGTCGGCGGTGGGAAACGTTGACGAGAACACAGTCAACGGCGACAGAGGCAGTCGACTTTCAAGGATCGCAGTGCTTGGCGTACCGAGAATGAGAGGCAGAACACCTCTCTGTGCATAGGCAGCGTGCTGAATGCCCTGCTCTTGTCCACGTCAACGTGGGAAAAAACTCGACATGATGGTGGTACGAGTTCAAGAGGCCTCTCTCATCAAAATGACATTACAAGAAACTTATAAGTCTATTTTAAGTAAAAGCGTGACAAAGCGTGACGTTTCAATGCAAAAAATAAATTTGCGACAAAATAAATGGGTGATTCGAAGTTCAAAAACTCCACCTAAAACGCTCTTTGGAATCACATTGATTATTTTGGGAAGTTCAAAGCTTCACGTGTTCAGGGACGATCCCGCTGATTGGCGGACGAGCCAAAACACGGCGTATCTTCAAACAGAGGTTGACATATCTTGCGTTTCCCTCGATAGCTTTGCAATTGTAGATTAGTAAGTAGACAATTGGTGCACAAGCCCAATAAGCAAGCACCGCAGCCTGGGGTCTATGGTGTTCAGTAATATCTATCGTATGCATACATACATAGAGTCCGGGGGGATAGAGTGAGTTACAGTGAGGAATAATATACAATGGGAATTTGATGGGCAACAGAACGATGATCGGATCAACCTATCGCACAACACACTGCACACCGCTGGAATCCAAGGACAATGGCACCGTATCAACACACGCACTCGCTCTTCATCGTCGCCGTGGCTGCGTCGGGGCCAAATTCCATACATGGGGCAAATGACCCGACGAAGTTGCGCATATAATTATACCTCGCAGAGAGGCTAGGGCGAACGTTGTTAGAACGGTTCCTCGATGGAAGAGATGGCGACTCTACTCACTTCCACTGCGCGCGCGTCTGGGCGCGTTGCTCGATAAAGGATTGGACAGTCATGGGAGTGGGCGGCTTCACGCCGTAGACGGGACCGATGGCCAGGTCGAGCAGAAAAGATTGGATGGTCATGACGTCGTGAATGTAGGGACGGTGTGTCGTGGAAGCAGCGGGCTGGGGGATTAGATTGATGTTGGACTGTGGGTTCATATACCATTGACGCGGCACAGCTTTATCTTGCCGAGCACATGTATTCCAGCACGCACGGTACGTATGCACACGTATCGCTGTTCGGGAGACGAACTTGGGCGCACCTATTTGTACGACAATCCGACTCATCAAACTTGGCTAGCGTCCCTTAATTCATTCCAGCTCGGCTGAGGCGAGTTGGTCCACAGCCATGCATACAATTGTATGTGTAGTGATACGAGGAACAAGGACTGGACAAGGGTATAATGGATGACAATGACTCGGTCACGTGAAGAGCGATGACGATTGTATTATGTTGCTCATTCTACCCGGCGCAATCATGTCCCTCCAATATACCACAGAGAAACAGGTTGCAGTCGCAGCTGTCCGCCGGGCATGTGCGCTCACATCGTCGGTCTTCAACAAGCTCGTCAAGTCCGAGACCCTCACGAAAGGTGATAAGTCGCCAGTAACAAGTTCGTGCACAGCGCTTTTGGTTGATCGTAGATGCTGAACCGCCCTCTAAGTTGCTGACTACTCCGCTCAGGCTGTGGTCAATACCATTCTCGGTCGCGCGTTCCCTTTCGATCCGATCGTCGGAGAGGAGGATGCCGCTGACCTGCGCCAGGAGGGTGCAGAGAATCTCAGAAACAGGGTAGCCGACCTCTGCAACGAGGCGCTCACTGCCGATCTTGAATTGGGCGACCGGGCCGAGTGGGGTCTTGGTCCCGGGCAAGAACGGACGCTGGACGAGTTGCTGGATGCCATCGACCGGGGTAATGACCAAGGAGGACCTGTCGGACGTGTGTAGGCTGTTTTTCCACCGTATCTACAAGGTGCAAATGTGGTGCATCTGTTTGCAGGTCGATGGACACTCGACCCGATTGACGGCACCAAAGGGTTTTTGCGTGGCAGTCAATACGCAATCTGTCTCGCGCTTATCGTGGACGGTGACGTCAAACTTGGTGTTATCGGGTGTCCCAACCTCCCGGTCGATGGTGCGGAATCAGAGGACGGTGAGAAGGGTTGTATCTTGACTGCCATTAAAGGCCAAGGTGCCGAGCAGGTGAATGAATCTCATGACGACACCAGGGCTTCTGCTTTATCATACATTCATAGATATCTATTTCGGGCGCGAAGAGCACGCCGGTGATGATACCATCTGTGGAACCGGGAATGCTTAATCTATTGGAATCGGTCGAAGCTGCACACGCTGATCTGGCGTTCAACCAGCAGGTATCGAGCTTGTTGGGTATCACACGCCCACCCACCCAGATGGATAGCCAAGCCAAGTACGCGTGCTTGGCAAGGGGAGATGGAGGGGTGTACTTGCGAATGCCAATCAACGCAATGTATCAGGAGAAGATTTGGGTTAGCCACACATCTATTTCTCTCCACTGTCGTAATCACTATCTTTGTTTTAGGACCATGCTTCCGGCGCGGTGCTCGTTCATGAGGCCGGTGGAGTTATCACGGACTCCTTGGGACAGCCACTTAATTTTGGCCTCGGGAGAACCCTTGGAAAAAACCGGGGTATCGTAGCTGCTGGGAAGGATGTTCACGGACAAGTCCTTGCTGCTGTTCAGAGTGCCCGCTCCAAGGCGTTGGAAGCAGCACAGGTAACTCAGTGAAGGAGAAATGAATATATATATATAATATGTATTAGAGACGAAGCAATGCAAGAAGCAATAGTGACTGCATCCTTTTGTTTCTGATCTTGGGGTGACAACCTGTGTCGTCTCCTACCATGACCACCCTTTCAAAAGCCGAGATATCATACATCCGATCTTCTCTTCTCTCTGATCCACCATTACGCGCCGATGGAAGATCGCCAGAGGACTTCCGGCTAATCGCACTCGAGACCGGCGTCGCACCACTAGCAAACGGGAGCGCAAGAGTCTCTATCGGACGGGCTGGTCCAAGCAGGGACAGAGAAACGGAGGGCGGGACCGAGGTCGTCGCTGCGGTCAAACTCGAGGTAGACGGTCTCGGCGAGGGGCAAGAGGGCGGCAACGTCATATGCAGCGTGTCATGGTACGTTTTACAATCAATTGTCTCTCTACACGACATCGAAATGCCCCAGTTCCCCGGCAGCGTATCCCTCGCACTCGTCGCCCGCACTCGACGATCTCCAGTCGGATCTCAGCTCCCTGCTCGCAAGTGTGCTCTCCCATCCGTCGCTTCGCCCAACAAACCTGCTGATAGTGCCTGGGAAGACAGCGTGGGTGCTGCGCCTCGACGCGATCGTGTTTTCGGACGCAGGCAACGTTGTCGACTGTCTGCTGCTGGCGTGCCGCGCCGCACTGTGGGACACGCGCGTGCCACGCACGAAAGGCGTGCAGTACCGCGTCTCGGGAACACAGAGTCAACCGGACCGTGATGATGATGCAATGGACACGGACATGCGTCAGGAGCGAGGTCGGCCAACGAGCCTGTTGGGTACCCGGGAGACGAGCAGCGTGGCGGATTTCGAGCTGACGGACTACTGGGACGACGGCGAGGTGCTCGACGCGAGGGATGCCTGGCCTGTCTGTGTGACGCTCAACATGGTATGCCTGTTGCTGTTCTATGGTCAAGTTGGCCGCTTACTGATCAGACTACGGTCATTAGCTACCAGACATGCATTTCCTTGATGCAACCCCCCAGGAGGAGACCGCCGTCCCGCTAAGGATGCATGTTATGTATGCATTTCCGGGTGGGAAACCCGTTCTACATAGTCTGAGGATGGCGGGTGTGGGGACATCCGATATGACACAGGTCAAAACCCTGATGAAGGTACAATCCAGGGCAGTGCATGCAACCTATTTATTATTGACCTCCTTCTAAAGCATGCAGAAAAATATGCTCGACATATGTGGTCTGGACTGGAGGCGAAGCTGAGAGAAGAGGAGACGCGGCGGGGGATTAAGGCACGCGAAAAGTTCCATGGCAGACGACGATGACGTCCATACAGTTGTGTGAATAGCAAACCAAATCATTAGTGTTTAGGCTGTGTACACTCCTCGGCCACTTTTAACTCCCGCCTACCTTAGTTGCTTCATCAACGCACTGCAGCCCGCAGTGGAACTTCGCACCGCAAAAGCACGCTCGACGCAGGATAAAAGCCTTGTCCTTCATTCACTTTGAACCGTTGCAACAACTCTACGTCACCACTCTCGCCTCAGGGGCTACCAAACCAAACCAACTCCCTTCGGCGCTTAAACCAACCTCTACGTACAAACGTGTTAGCTTTGGGGCAAGTTCGTTATGGCAACGTGGTGCGTTGGCTGTCCGTGTTCCTCCCCGAGCCGCAGTTGATAAAAATTTCAGGATCGACATACTCTCTCTCTCCATTGTGAGTTCAGCGTGAGGAAAGGAACTCATCGTTCGTTGACGAAGTTGGATAGACCACGATCCTGTTCGTGGGGACAGTTCTGGTGATCACTTATGTCGTCAGACAAATCTCGACCAGCATCCAGTCCACTAAAGAATCGTGAGCATCACTTTCAAAGTCCATGGGAAGAAACAACACCTTACTCGTTGCAGACTGAAAACTCGCGGGATATCCGTTTCAAAAGAGGGCGTTTCCGTCAAGACCGACAAGCGTTTCGACAGGGAACGCTATCTCGACGCTACGCAACGGTATGTCTCTATCAGTGATTGACATACAGATCGATGATTTGTTTTTTTTTTTCCAGAGGTATTATCAAGGCTATGGGTGCCTCTTCTTTCGGTAAATCGTCAGACTCGGTCGAGCGCTCCGATTCGCGTAGGTCCGGGTGTAGCACCAGCTCTGAGCGTGACCAGAAGACGGCGCCAAAAGCGAGCGGTGTTGCGATACGCAAGAGCCGCAGCAAGTAGTCTCGTATCCATCAAATGTAACTTAATGAGGTGGGGTTCATGTGGGGGCAAATTTCCGCTCGTGCTTATGACTTGGGCCCATCTGTCGCGATGGAAACGTTACGGGGGGGAGTTATATATGTTCCATAATTATTAATTACTTCGGGGACACTGGGGTGAAGGTTGGGATATAGTGTCACAACCCAGCTCCAAATATTCTCTTTCATCAGGAGTGAGGATGCCATGTATTGGACTACAGCAGTGATTAGTCTATGTAATAATTGGTATGAGTATGATATTGTGGTGTCTAAAGCTTTTACTTCTTTGCCTGAGGCAGCGTCTTCCGATAGGCCTCCGACAGATCCTTCTGGACGTTCGGAAGAACAGGTTGGTGCGTCTAGAGTGAGAGTGAGTGAGATTCAAAGCGTTCTGAAAGGATGAATGCCGTACCCTGTACTCCATGCTAAATTCTCCCTTGCCCTGTGTCACACCACGTAGTTGACTCGAGTACCCGAACATGTCGTTCAAAGGCACTTCCGCAGTGCATACGAATTCTTCATCACGAACCTCGCTGTCCAAAATGGTGCCTCGACGCTGGTTCAAGCTTCCGATGACGGCGCTCTGGAATTCCGATGGCGCGACAACCTCCACCGTCATGATTGGCTCAAGGATGATCGGTTTCGTTTGCGTGTATATTTCCCTGAAGGCACTGATCGTCGCGATGCGGAACGCCAATTCAGAGGAATCAACGACGTGGTAGCTGCCGTCCTGGAGAACCATACGACAGCCTACTGTCGGGTTGCCGGACAGAGTGCCCTTTTCCAGTGCTTCGAAGAAACCCTTTCCCCAGTCAGTCAGCGAATGTAGCATGAATGTCCACAAAGACAGACACCTTTTCACATGCGGGGATGTAATTGGACGGAATAGATCCACCCATGATAACACTCTCGAATTGGGTATCGCGGCCAAGCTCGTCGTCAAACTCCATAGGCTCTACATAGCCAATGACCCGTGCAAATTGACCCGCACCGCCTGTCTGTTTCTTGTGTGTGAAATGGAAATCTGCGCGCTGAGTGATTGTCTCGCGATATGCGACACGCGGCTTGCCAGTCGCACAAGCCACATTGTATTCACGTTTCATTCGTTCGACATAGATTTCCAGGTGCAGCTCTCCCATTCCAGATATGATTGTCTTAATGGCGACTTACGTTAACTGCAGCTATCCATGGAGACAAGGAATTCATACCTCTTTGCTTTCGGAGTCGATATGAACCTTGAATGTAGGGTCCTCCTTCTGGAAGCGGCTAAGGGCGCGAGAGAAGTTCGGTGTCTCTTGTCCTACGGGCTTGATTGCGAGCGAGATAACTGGCTCCGGGACAAACATAGGAGTCTGGTGTCATTGAAAGATGTTATCTTGTCCATCCTCTGTTGAAAAGGGACTTACCATAGAGAAGCTGGTAGTACCGTCAGTGAAGGTATCGCCAGAAGAACATTCGACACCGAAGACGGCACAGATCTCTCCAGGGCCTATAGAATCAATATCCTAGGGTCTCATTTTAATCACGGCTCTCCACAGAAGCTGGATCAACTCACTTCCATTTCGTTGCTGTGCATACGGACCAAGCGTGGAACTTTGACTTTCTTATCCGTACGAGCATTGAATACGTTGGATCCCTTCTTCAGTGTGCCTTGGTATACCCGCATATATGTCAGTTGACCGAAACGACCTTCTTCCAGCTTAAATGCTAGAGCAAGAAGCGGCGCTGCAGCAGCTGGAGTGAGGGGGACAGGAGGAGCAGTCGGTTGAGTGGTGTCGTGTGCTGTCGTAGTCGATTCAGCTGGGTTGGCAAGATATGCACACACTCCATCGAGTAGCGGCTGGACGGCAGTATTCTTGATGGCCGAACCCAAGAAAACGGGTGAGAACTTGAGTGCCACTGTCGCGCGACGTATTGCCTCTGCAATTTGCTGATTTGTCGGGGTTTCGTCGCAGAGAATAAGGTCGCCGATTTGTTCATCGACTTCGGCAAGTTGCTCGATGAGTTCAGCTCGTTTCCCTTTTGCGAGTTCCATCACAGATTCTGGAATCTCATCTGACTCGACAACGTCGATACTAATGAAAGTAGAGGTCAGTAGAGGTAAACACATATGAGTTCACCCACCCTTTTTCCCCTTCATTATAGATTGCCTTCCAACGTACGAGGTCAACGACCCCTTTAAGTTCATCCTCGACACCAATGGGAACATGTACAGCGGCAGCGGCTATTTTCAGTTTAATCCTGATTTGGTTGATGACCCTCCAAGGATTGGCACCAGGCCTGTACTGTGTGTTGGTATACAAGTGCGGAAAGGCAATATTCTCCTACCTATCCATTTTATTAATGAAGGATATCCGAGGAACGTTGTACCTGCGCATTTGACGATCGACCGTAGTTGTCTGGCTCTGGTCACTCGCGTTAGTACTCCACGCTCTTCTATATAAAAGGATGCCTACTTGAACACCAGCAACAGCACAAAGAACTAAAATAGCACCATCCAAAACTCTTAGCGCACGCTCAACTTCTATCGTGAAATCGACGTGTCCTATGGATAGTGATATTAGCAGGAAATCACGGCGGTGGAAAACAGGGGACATACCAGGAGTATCAATAATGTTAATAGCATATTTTTCCCTTTCACCAGTTACCGGTGACGGGGCGTTCCAGTCGCAGAAAGTCGCAGCACTTTGGATAGTGATGCCCTTTTCGCGTTCCAGTTCCATGCTGTCCATCTTCGCCCCGACAGCGTCCCGACCACGGACCTAACCGGAGTCAGTGTTGTGTCGAATGGTGAAGACAGTTCAATAAAGATGTGCGAGGCATATGCATTGGGCTGCGCAGAGAACGACCACTCACCTCATGGATTTCCCGGATGCGACCAGTGTAGTAGAGGATTCGTTCCGTCAAAGTTGTTTTCCCAGAGTCGATGTGGGCAGAGACACCGATGTTTCTCTGGAAATGTATCCTCTTCAGGTCGGCCGCGGAGAGCTCATATTTGGGGGAGTCCGAGGCCGGATCAGCACTCTTGAGTTTTTTGGCAGTAGCAGTAGACGCGGCGCGTCTCCCCGTACACGAGACAGGGAGCCATTGTGGTGACGACCTAGACAACCGTGAGCTCGTGAGTGCCCAGTTCCATGAAACGGGCACCCCGCGATGGAGTGTCTGCATGAGAAACTCTACGGAATCGAAATTTTTGTTGCTGACTCCAGGATGGCACTTGCAGCATCGTGGGAACAATATTCCTTCTTGAAACTAATAAGGTGGTAACATTGCTTGTCTACAACTTTACATAGTCTTCCATGGCAACATCGAAACAGAAACTTCGATCAACGCCTGCCACGGGTTGTTGCGACGCATAGCCACACAATAAACCATTCAGGACCCACGGTGTTGATTGATTCATGCTCTCATGGTTGTACGGTCCAGTGTCACTAGTCCATACTGAGCACAAGGTCACCTTATTGACGTACGTTGATCCTTTATTGTACCCCATCAAGCCAGCGGTTAAATGGTACGGATAAGTGCTTAGCGTTCCCAATGTTCCTCTTACAGTATTGACGGGTTGTTCGAATACAATAACATAATATGTATATTGTGTCCCAGAGTTTTGCTTGCAGAAGCCCATTACATAAATCGGTGCCATGGGTCCTACATCGAATGAAGGTCGTTGACTGGCCAGTGACTAGTTGACTAGTGACCCTCCAGCAGTTTCCGTACTATGTACAGGTTCAATGCACTAATTGGCGTGTCATGACTTATGTAAATCCTACATAGTAGAATTGGAACTGGAAATGAATAATCGACTGACTGTATTGCAATCAAGTGCATCCGCAAGAGCGACAGTTTAGGTTCACGGAACTAAATGATAGTATATATACTTGCTACTGTGGTTCGAGGACCGCAAGTCCGACATCCATGAATATATCTCCATAGTGAACAAATATGACAAATAGTATAAGAGGTAGGTCAGATACATGAGCGGCGTGCTATCAAGATGGAGGCCGTGGAAGGGCAGGAAGGCGCCTCACCACAAATTCAAGCTGACGTACCCAATGCCATGCAGCACCAAAAATCTGTTCCAGCACGCTTTCATCTGAATCGATCACACGGGAGCGCAACTTCCACTTGCCAAGCCCTTGTCTGATGGTTTCGAACCGTTCAACTACCTCATCCATGGTTGGTCGTTTGGATGGATCAGTCTGGGTCATATCCGCGACTAGTGGTTGCATGAATTCCAAACCATGTTTCACCTATGGAATACCATGAAATATCAGAACCATATTACATGACGAAGGACAACACATACATCCAAAAAGTCCTTTTTGATGGCATTTCCAATGTAGAAGACGTCAGTCGGGAAAGGGTTGTGAGGTCGATCATAATTCTCGAATTCCGGGACTTGCTTATCGCCTCCCAACACCGGAAGATCAAGAGCGTCGACAGTAGAATCATATCGACGGGATAGTCCAAAATCAATTAAGTAATATTTGGGAGGTCGCTCTGTCCGCGTTTTGAAACGAGCATATCCAGAGAAATCTCGTTTCATATGATCATCCACGGGATGGAACGGGTCGATGTAGAGGTTGCGTGCATCCATCATGAAATTCAAGCGCATACAGTCGCTTGAATGACATTTCAATATAATGGGTGACACGTTTCAAAACAACTCACCGGTGGGCAACCCGATTCTTGTGCATGAACTGAAGGCCCTAGTTAATCGGTGAGATACGCAATATGAAAGAGTGAAAACAATTGTTACTTCAAAGATCTGACGAAAGCATTCCATCACTTCTCCAACGGTACGAAATGGAGGTGATGTATACATTCGTAGTAATGGCATAACCATGATTACAACATCATCATCATCCGGTACAGGAAAGGTATCATAAATTGGGACGCAATGGTTGTGGATGTTGGATCGCAAAGGTTCCGACGTCAGGAATTGCGCGGTCTCGACTTCCTCTGGGTTTTCCGAGTGCCTCACAATCTTAAGGGCAACATAGGCTCCATCTGAAAGGCGCGTACCATCGAGTAATCTCGAGGGAAGCTACTCAAATAAGCCAGGAATAACTAACGAAGAATGTTACTTACCATGGCTGTTGCACTATCTTCGCAAGAATACATCCCTTTCTTCGTTCCCCGCCAAGAGGGAACCCAGTCGGGTGCATAACGAGGTCGAAGCAGGTATCCACGGTCTTTAAGCCAATGGAAGTGTCGGGTCCACCAAAGTTCGTTCTCGGATAGCGGTACTGTGTCCGATGGCTCGGTACCAGGGGCATCACGGCCAAGCTGAGCACGTAAATCGGGAAACAGTCCTGGTTCGGCCTCTTGTGTGGCTTTTCTGAGCTTCATGAAAATATTGATTACCACAAACTCCAACGCGAACGCGAATGAAAGTGAACCTCATGTCCCAACAGCGCCAAATATGGACCCACATGGACCCCGTTACACGCCCACGTTACAAATTCCGCGAATGTCAGTTTACTTCGCAACTTTGAAGCACATTAACAGTAGCATTGCCTGCCGCAAAAGTGGAGGACCTATGCACTTTTCCACGATTCATTTGTATAAAAGGTAGTAGAACTCGAATCTTTTAACAATAAATGCACCTGCCATGTCCTCAGACAACCATCGTGCTTTTATCGTTTCATCCAACCTGGGACGTGCCCATGATTATGATCCAACGATTTTTCCGTTGGCAAGGTTGAAGAGGAAAGATACGCTGGAAGCTGGCAAGTTGTTCATCTCCACTTCATTGAGGGAGATTACGATGGCACGCCAATTGATCCAAAATCCGTTGGAATTCCAAAGAGTTTTCCGCGATGTGGAGCATCAATGCGAAAGGTAAGTCAATATGGCTGCTTTTGTGAGGTTTCAAGACTTATTTTCTCAAGGATGCTCACAAAAGGGAAAGAATTGGAGCTGCAAAGTAAAACATGGAACCCGCGAAGGTGGCTTGGAGTTCGTCGGGACATCAAGAAATTTAGCCAGAAGGGCTTCAAATTGTACATTCTCACTGTGGTACTACATACCATTCATGTCAATGCATATTTAAAACTGACAAAGGATACAGGAAAAATCAAAGACCATCAGACAACCGCTTCTTCCATTTGTTCCCTCGAA